>CASGHI010000036.1:0-21664 GCA_949319315.1 Zelleria hepariella
ATTTTGTAGCTCAAATTACGTATTTTATCACAATTTCACAACGGCATGCGGTAACCTTTTAAGTAAATTAACTGCATTTTTGGTGACTTTTGAGTCTTTTGACATACAATTTTACCGGCTAGGGGGGAATTCTTGAAAATTTTAAGAATACGTTACTATTTGATTTTGTCATAGAGTACTTGTACTAAGATACAGAAAAATCGGAGCAAAAATGTGGCCAAAAACTGAAAAAAGGCGTTGCTCTCAATACAATTTCGCGGTTTTTTCGGTTTTTTACATGGTTGCGGTCGGCGCTCGAGATCACAAACTTGGTTAATTCATTGGGCCAACATCATAAACAAATCAGCCAAAAGTCAGAACTACCGGATGTAAAGCAAGTTACCCATACATTCATTGCCAAAACGCATTTTTCGATTTTAGACTTAATTTTTTTCATGGATGCGGCGGGTTAGAGACTGAAAGATTTAGGTTCTAGTATGTGGAATTGCATAAATTTTCATAATATCAAGGTGGCAAGCGGTAACCTTTTATTCTGAATTAATTGCATTTTTGCCTACTTTTGGCTTGAATTTTTTCATGTTTGCGGCGGGTCAGGAACGGCAAGATTTGGTATTTTGTAGCTCAAATTACGTATTTTATCACAATTTCACAACGGCATGCGGTAACCTTTTAAGTAAATTAACTGCATTTTTGGTGACTTTTGAGTCTTTTGACATACAATTTTACCAGCTAGGTAGGAATTCTTGAAAATTTTAAGAATACGTTACTATTTGATTTTGTCGTAGAGTACTTGTATTAAGTTACAGAAAAATCGGAGCAAAAATGTGGCCAAAAACTGAAAAAAAGGCGTTGCTCTCAATACAATTTCGCGGTTTTTTCGGTTTTTTACATGGTTGCGGTCGGCGCTCGAGATCACAAACTTGGTTAATTCATTGGGCAAACATCATAAACAAATCAGCCAAAAGTCAGAACTACCGGAAGTAAAGCAAGGTACCCATACATTCATTGCCAAAACGCATTTTTCGATTTTTGACTTAATTTTTTTCATGGATGCGGCGGGTTAGAGACTGAAAGATTTAGGTTCTAGTATGTGGAATTGCATAAATTTTCATAATATCAAGGTGGCAAGCGGTAACCTTTTATTCTGAATTAATTGCATTTTTGCCTACTTTTGGCTTGAATTTTTTCATGTTTGCGGCGGGTCAGGAACGGCAAGATTTGGTATTTTGTAGCTCAAATTACGTATTTTATCACAATTTCACAACGGCATGCGGTAACCTTTTAAGTAAATTAACTGCATTTTTGGTGACTTTTGAGTCTTTTGACATACAATTTTACCAGCTAGGTAAGAATTCTTGAAAATTTTAAGAATACGTTACTATTTGATTTTGTCGTAGAGTACTTGTATTAAGTTACAGAAAAATCGGAGCAAAAATGTGGCCAAAAACTGAAAAAAAGGCGTTGCTCTCAATACAATTTCGCGGTTTTTTCGGTTTTTTACATGGTTGCGGTCGGCGCTCGAGATCACAAACTTGGTTAATTCATTGGGCAAACATCATAAACAAATCAGCCAAAAGTCAGAACTACCGGAAGTAAAGCAAGGTACCCATACATTCATTGCCAAAACGCATTTTTCGATTTTTGACTTAATTTTTTTCATGGATGCGGCGGGTTAGAGACTGAAAGATTTAAGTTCTAGTATGTGGAATTGCATAAATTTTCATGATATCAAGGTGGCAAGCGGTAACCTTTTATTCTGAATTAAGTGCATTTTTGCCTACTTTTGGCTTGAATTTTTTCATGTTTGCGGCGGGTCAGGAACGGCAAGATTTGGTTTTTTTGTAGCTCAAATTACGTATTTTATCACAATTTCACAACGGCATGCGGT
This sequence comes from Zelleria hepariella, assembly GCA_949319315.1. Taxonomy (NCBI): domain Eukaryota; kingdom Metazoa; phylum Arthropoda; class Insecta; order Lepidoptera; family Yponomeutidae; genus Zelleria; species Zelleria hepariella. Next base: position 1,889 of record CASGHI010000036.1, read on the forward strand.
AACCTTTTAAGTGAATTAACTGCATTTTTGGTGACTTTTGAGTCTTTTGACATACAATTTTACCGGCTAGGGGGGAATTCTTGAAAATTTTAAGAATACGTTACTATTTGATTTTGTCATAGAGTACTTGTACTAAGATACAGAAAAATCGGAGCAAAAATGTGGCCAAAAACTGAAAAAAGGCGTTGCTCTCAATACAATTTCGCGGTTTTTTCGGTTTTTTACATGGTTGCGGTCGGCGCTCGAGATCACAAACTTGGTTAATTCATTGGGCCAACATCATAAACAAATCAGCCAAAAGTCAGAACTACCGGATGTAAAGCAAGTTACCCATACATTCATTGCCAAAACGCATTTTTCGATTTTAGACTTAATTTTTTTCATGGATGCGGCGGGTTAGAGACTGAAAGATTTAGGTTCTAGTATGTGGAATTGCATAAATTTTCATAATATCAAGGTGGCAAGCGGTAACCTTTTATTCTGAATTAATTGCATTTTTGCCTACTTTTGGCTTGAATTTTTTCATGTTTGCGGCGGGTCAGGAACGGCAAGATTTGGTATTTTGTAGCTCAAATTACGTATTTTATCACAATTTCACAACGGCATGCGGTAACCTTTTAAGTAAATTAACTGCATTTTTGGTGACTTTTGAGTCTTTTGACATACAATTTTACCAGCTAGGTAGGAATTCTTGAAAATTTTAAGAATACGTTACTATTTGATTTTGTCGTAGAGTACTTGTATTAAGTTACAGAAAAATCGGAGCAAAAATGTGGCCAAAAACTGAAAAAAAGGCGTTGCTCTCAATACAATTTCGCGGTTTTTTCGGTTTTTTACATGGTTGCGGTCGGCGCTCGAGATCACAAACTTGGTTAATTCATTGGGCAAACATCATAAACAAATCAGCCAAAAGTCAGAACTACCGGAAGTAAAGCAAGGTACCCATACATTCATTGCCAAAACGCATTTTTCGATTTTTGACTTAATTTTTTTCATGGATGCGGCGGGTTAGAGACTGAAAGATTTAGGTTCTAGTATGTGGAATTGCATAAATTTTCATAATATCAAGGTGGCAAGCGGTAACCTTTTATTCTGAATTAATTGCATTTTTGCCTACTTTTGGCTTGAATTTTTTCATGTTTGCGGCGGGTCAGGAACGGCAAGATTTGGTATTTTGTAGCTCAAATTACGTATTTTATCACAATTTCACAACGGCATGCGGTAACCTTTTAAGTAAATTAACTGCATTTTTGGTGACTTTTGAGTCTTTTGACATACAATTTTACCAGCTAGGTAAGAATTCTTGAAAATTTTAAGAATACGTTACTATTTGATTTTGTCGTAGAGTACTTGTATTAAGTTACAGAAAAATCGGAGCAAAAATGTGGCCAAAAACTGAAAAAAAGGCGTTGCTCTCAATACAATTTCGCGGTTTTTTCGGTTTTTTACATGGTTGCGGTCGGCGCTCGAGATCACAAACTTGGTTAATTCATTGGGCAAACATCATAAACAAATCAGCCAAAAGTCAGAACTACCGGAAGTAAAGCAAGGTACCCATACATTCATTGCCAAAACGCATTTTTCGATTTTTGACTTAATTTTTTTCATGGATGCGGCGGGTTAGAGACTGAAAGATTTAAGTTCTAGTATGTGGAATTGCATAAATTTTCATGATATCAAGGTGGCAAGCGGTAACCTTTTATTCTGAATTAAGTGCATTTTTGCCTACTTTTGGCTTGAATTTTTTCATGTTTGCGGCGGGTCAGGAACGGCAAGATTTGGTTTTTTTGTAGCTCAAATTACGTATTTTATCACAATTTCACAACGGCATGCGGTAACCTTTTAAGTGAATTAACTGCATTTTTGGTGACTTTTGAGTCTTTTGACATACAATTTTACCGGCTAGGGGGGAATTCTTGAAAATTTTAAGAATACGTTACTATTTGATTTTGTCATAGAGTACTTGTACTAAGATACAGAAAAATCGGAGCAAAAATGTGGCCAAAAACTGAAAAAAGGCGTTGCTCTCAATACAATTTCGCGGTTTTTTCGGTTTTTTACATGGTTGCGGTCGGCGCTCGAGATCACAAACTTGGTTAATTCATTGGGCCAACATCATAAACAAATCAGCCAAAAGTCAGAACTACCGGATGTAAAGCAAGTTACCCATACATTCATTGCCAAAACGCATTTTTCGATTTTAGACTTAATTTTTTTCATGGATGCGGCGGGTTAGAGACTGAAAGATTTAGGTTCTAGTATGTGGAATTGCATAAATTTTCATAATATCAAGGTGGCAAGCGGTAACCTTTTATTCTGAATTAATTGCATTTTTGCCTACTTTTGGCTTGAATTTTTTCATGTTTGCGGCGGGTCAGGAACGGCAAGATTTGGTATTTTGTAGCTCAAATTACGTATTTTATCACAATTTCACAACGGCATGCGGTAACCTTTTAAGTAAATTAACTGCATTTTTGGTGACTTTTGAGTCTTTTGACATACAATTTTACCAGCTAGGTAGGAATTCTTGAAAATTTTAAGAATACGTTACTATTTGATTTTGTCGTAGAGTACTTGTATTAAGTTACAGAAAAATCGGAGCAAAAATGTGGCCAAAAACTGAAAAAAAGGCGTTGCTCTCAATACAATTTCGCGGTTTTTTCGGTTTTTTACATGGTTGCGGTCGGCGCTCGAGATCACAAACTTGGATAATTCATTGGGCCAACATCATAAACAAATCAGCCAAAATTCAGAACTACCGGATGTAAAGCAAGGTAACCATACATTCATTGCCAAAACGCATTTTTCGATTTTTGACTTAATTTTTTTCATGGATGCGGCGGGTTAGGGACTGCAAGATTTAGGTTCTAGTATGTGAAATTGCATAAATTTTCATAATATCAAGGTGGCAAGCGGTAACCTTTTATTCTGAATTAAGTGCATTTTTTCGTAACTTTGACCTTAAATATCTCATTGATGCGGCGGGTTAAGAACGGCAAGATTTGGTATTTTGTAGCTCAAATTACGTATTTTATCACAATTTCACAACGGCATGCGGTAACCTTTTAAGTGAATTAACTGCATTTTTGGTGACTTTTGACATACAATTTTACCGGCTAGGGGGGAATTCTTGAAAATTTTAAGAATGTGTTACTATTTGATTTTGTCGAAGAGTACTTGTACTAAGTTACAGAAAAATCGGAGCAAAAATGTGGCCAAAAACTGAAAAAATGCATTGCTCTCAATACAATTTCGCGGTTTTTTCGGTTTTTGACATGGTTGCGGTCGGCGCTCGAGATCACAAACTTGGATAATTCATTGGGCCAACATCATAAACAAATCAGCCAAAATTCAGAACTACCGGATGTAAAGCAAGGTACCCATACATTCATTGCCAAAACGCATTTTTCGATTTTTGACTTAATTTTTTTCATGGATGCGGCGGGTTAGGGACTGCAAGATTTAGGTTCTAGTATGTGAAATTGCATAAATTTTCACAATATCAAGGTGGCAAGCGGTAACCTTTTACTCTGAATTAAGTGCATTTTTTCGTAACTTTGACCTTAAATATCTCATTGATGCGGCGGGTTAGGAACTTCAAAAATTAGGTGTTTGTACCCAGAATGACGTGTTTTACAACATATAAAAAGGGGAACCGGTAACCTTTTACTCTGAATTAAGTGCATTTTTTCGTAACTTTGACCTTAAATTTCTCATTGATGCGGCGGGTTAGGACCTTCAAAAATTAGATGTTTGTACCCAGAATGACGTGCTTTACAACATATCAAAAGGGGAACCGGTAACCTTTCAAGAAAATTAAACGGTCGCTGGCGACTGTACTAACAGAGCCAGAGAGCATTGCAACGCAGTCAGCACATGCTAATAGATTTCATCTCCTTACATACAATATGATACTATACTAGACGTAGAGCGAAGGAAAAAATCCCGCCCCAACACACTTTCAGGTTGAATTGAGAACTTTGCAGACCCTGCCATGATGCGCCAGTTACGCCAGTTTATGAAGAGATGGAACTATGGAAGAGAGTCTGTTATTTCCTACGAACTGTGATTTGATCACCGATTTAGCACTTGCCACCGTCTGTGAGTATGCGTTAATTAATTTTGAAACTAAGTTGAAATTAAACTCCTAAAACCAGTCCATAAGGTATTTGATAAAAATATGAATGTCCCCGGTCCCAACACCGGACCCAAAATATTTTATGAGCACTGCAACAATACTTAAACTACAGTAAAAGGAGCAAAAAGTCGCAAACATAAGCATAGTAATAATACGTCGGGCGGGCGACAAAAGCGACCATTACAGGCAAGAAACAAAAACCCGTCAACCATAAACAAAACCTGGCATTTCCAGCGTACGGTCGTAGAATGTGAGGGTCCGGAAGATCCGCCCAACACAACAGTTTCCAGCTTCTGATACAAAATATCGAAGCCCACATCAAAAATGGCGGCTGGAGGACAGTGAACGCAAGGCAAGCGAACGGGGAATCGGGGAAGGTTGGCGTCACAGAGAACTTCAGAGAAGAGACCTATCCCCATCAGTGGTCGACGTTCATGGAATTCATGGAGTAGATATATCAGACCAGTCAGAAAGAATACCAAACGTAGTGGGCTCAATTCAACCATGAATTGTTCCTCTGCTTGCTTACCCCTTTTTGGGATATCTTCTTCTTAGGGTGCCTCTCCGACTCAGCGAAGGTTGGCGGTCAGCTCTGCATAATTAGGTATCTCTCTTTGTTTCTCGCAAGGCGAAATAGACGGGTAGCACGCGCGATCCCAGTCCACTCCCGAAGGTTCCTTAGCCAGGATTTTCTCCTTCGGCCGACGCGACTCTTGCCAGCGACTTTTCCCATCATTATAAGTTGCATAGTAGGAGGTTATATCTCTCGTGTCTGAACACAGTTATGTCCTAGATATGCAACCTTTTGGGATAACAATAGGAACAACTCATTAGTGTAGGTTGTATATCAAGTTGCAGTGTGGCCAGAATATTAAGATGGTGTATTAGCAAAGGTAGACCTTCTGAATCATTGCTTATTGTGGAACAATCCTTGGCTGCTGCAAAGGGACAATATGACACACGACCGTAAAAAAAATCCCACCCAAACCACCCTTGTGGGAATCTCGACCTTACCCCCGAATTGTAAAGAACTTTTTTTATACGACATACGAATTCCAGCCTTCGAATTTTGAACTTTGACTCAGCGTTTCTTCTTCGTGCATTGGAATACTTCCCTAAAGGTGTTGGCGTTAAGTTCGCGGTTTCGTTGCAGGGGTTGTGAACCTTGTGGATCAGCAAAAGGCGCGTGGAAGCCGATAGCCTTTTGTTGTCAGCTCTGAAAGGAGGTCGGTAGTCATATGGAACTTCCCTACTACGGTGCATTACCTGAGCAGATCGTTTCATAGCCAAATGCAGCCAAGAATGCCAAGACTTTGCGTTGGTATAGGTATGTTTGGTATTTGCCAATTTGGCTCCGCTTTTTATTACATCGGTTGACCAATTTTGTAAGGGCACTGACTTTTAACCACGCGGCTTCGATCCAGGTTACGCCTTGTGCCAACTTGCTTTTCGGGAATTATTGTGCAATGTTTAGGAAAGAAAATCGTTGCTTTCTGGCTTAAAATGATGTAAAAGCCCAGCAGAAAATATGAGAGAGAACACGCGGAACCTCCTACTGCTTTTGCTTTCAAACAATCGCCTCTAGTCGCTCCGTAAAGCATTTAGGTAATTTCGTATTATACTGTTACCACAGCCAGAGAATAATGCACATTTTAACTCGACACATAAACCAGTGGAAAACAATACAGCGCACGACATAACATACTGTTATTACAAGCGCAACATGCTCGCACAATATCTTAGCCCAATGTGCCATTGTGGCCTAAACGCCTATTGTTGGGGCTCTAGACAAGACATAGACCCGAGTAAGACAAACAAAACATGTCACTGGGTTAGATGTACTTACTTTGTATCTTTAGCGGTATCACAGTACTCCTATTTCAACCGCGTGCTGTTATATTTATTTCTATTGCTGAGAAAACTAAGGCCTTTGCATCTACGTAATGAATGAGATGATTTACAAGGTGTTACGAAAGATCCTAACTCTTTTTACAGGGAAATAGGCAGAATTGACATCCTGTTGACCAGTAGGTTACACCCTGTAAAAAGCGTTAGGATGTTTTGTGACACGTTGACACAAGATGGATAAAGAGACCACTCGGCACTGCAGTGCCTGGGACATTGTTTTTAGATGGAGTAGGCTGGTCAGGATGGTATTGCTGAGAATCCCGACCATAAAATCTTTCCTGCTGTAGTAATCACATCCTGCCTCCTGGGTTAAGATGACAGCTCTTCAACAATGTGTATGGCAAGAGTACACCAAACCCGACTTATTCCTATTGCATTCTAAAAAAATCCATTCATTCATCCATTCATTTTGATTGCAATAGGAGTTTCTTTACCAGGCTTCTTTATTTACTTATTTAAATAAATATTCAAAGACCACGCTTCTCCAAAAACGATCAGAGTTAGTGAAGCATGAAAAATAAAACTAGCTATATACCTAATAGTATCACATACCTACTAATAAGTATATTTGATTTATTATACTTTTGATTTAATCTTGTCATTCAATGTTAATAAAATATTTATTTATGGCTTTTTGAATAAAACCTTTTGACTTTGTCTTCCTCTGGTACTCAAAACTGGATAAAGATTTATAAAAACTGAAGTGTTCCACCTGTAAGACGAAGCGGTGCACGATATTTATGATGATGAGACATAAACTGTTATAAATCTGACAGCATTCTAACCAGCCATACTTAAACCAGAAGTGTGGACATTGAAATCCGTAACCAATCCACTATTGAACCAGCCATAGATATTCAAAGGGACACGCAAACGCGCCCAACCAGCCAATACAGGGCCTCCCTAATGGCACCTCTACAAAAGAGCCTTTTATTCAATAGAGAAAGAAACGCTAGGAAAAAAGGGAAGATGTAATATTGAAGTCGGGAACGTTTCGGAAGCAGGCCGGGGGTCAACGACCGCCTTATCTCGGAGACCCGGACTTTTATCTCTGACTACAATCGGCTACATCTGACTATCGTTCCATGTGGTAGAAGAGAACAGAACGTCGTAGGGGTTCCGCAAGAATTTAGAAAAAATATTCAAAACACCTCTCTCTGGTAGACCGTTCTGACGCGGCGTATCACGATTCACGAGGAACAGCCGAACTTAGTCATAGTATAGTACATATACCCTTACATACATACACTCGAAAAAATAACCCTCCCTCTGGGTCATTCGGGTAAAAAATATTGTTTTATTGTAGGGTTCCGTCTAGTATTTCGCTTTCCAAAAGGGTTCCGTCACCAAAAATGATTGAGAACCGCTGCATTAGGTCAATACTTTGCATAGCTTCAGCAAAGTGCCGAGTCTTTGTATTGTCTGGCAACTTTGAAGGTCGAGATAGCCAATTGACCGCCCAACCTCGGCTATAAACTTTCCATGTGGACACCTAAGATGGAGCTAGAAATGGAGAGACTTTCTTTTACCAACTTCAAAAACTTATTTCTGTGTGTGGTGCACACAGTTATCTAGTCGCTCCTCAAGGTTTTCTGGTTAGCTTCACAAACAGGCCATCGTGACACGCATTGCAAAGGAGTCCCTTACTTAAAACAAAACGGGGTTCCTGGATACGGGAATAGATACTTGCGATAGAGGCGCTCACAGCCATGTTGGACTAGCCATTCTTTACCGATTGGCAAATACAAGCAACATCGGGCTCACCGCGCCTTTGGATGGGCGACCGCTAGTTGCAATATCGTACCGAGTGCTTCCTTGCTTTGGAAGGCATGTTAAACCGTTGGTCCCGGTTGTTGTTGATTAATAACAATCGATAAGCCACGTCAGAGGCCCTTTGGGCGGCCATAAAACTCTGACACCAGGGGTGGCCACTACCTCATACGATTGCCTACCTACCCAGGAATTGATAATCATAAAACGGTACCTCTGCAAATTTCCCTATCTTGTGATATCAGAGTCGCTTCACGCCTTCACGGAGATCCTATCGATTGCCCGATTGAAGCAATCCAAATTACACCTTAACCCTTGTTCGTTTAAGAGTCTGATTTGCATTCCGTGGTCGCTGTAAATTGTATTAGTCGCGTCTCTCAGGAATAGAATGTCTTTAATGCTTTTAGATTTGGTAGGATTTTGCTGTCGACATCAATATTTTACAGCTGAGGAGAGCTTTGAACGTTCTAGCCATATTAAGAGAGGTTAAAAGTGCAGAAAAGTCCGATCATTATCTTGAACGCCCCGCTCTCATTGCACTTTTATGGTGCGTAAACTACATTAGAGAGAAAGTGATGGCTTACTTTATGGCTTGGATTACGTGGGGTGACAATATGGCCATACTATCTACTCTGCCACTTCTGCCGGACAGTACGGGTTGTTAGTTTTGTGTACAAAAGTTGCACAGTGTGTCAGTTTATTTATATCTACGATGCGTTTTTGTGCTACCAGTGATGGCACGATTAGCCACAGCTAGGATACCTCATAGTAGGTCTTATCGCGCACGGCATAAGAGCGTGAATCTGACAAAACGGGTTATCCTAGAGTGTAGCTGACTGTACGTGTACAGTTCTTTGAAATATTCGTGGCAAATAGCTAAAAAACAAGACGCGCGTCGACGGCGAGCTAAAAAACGCCATGTGAATGGGCCCTGAGGTAAGCCTTCTAAATTACGAATTGCCAAATTCGCATCGACATTTACTTGATTCGGTAACTCTGCACGGTATGCAATAGGTTTTGGGGTTCAAATCCTGTCCCGAGCGAATTTTGTAACCTTATAAAAATCTTTATACCTAAAGCTCCCTAGGACGGGTTAGTGCTTCAGAAAATACAAAAAGTGGTATTACGAAATTGTTTTGTGAATACAGTTGTTCCGAATCAGAACTAGAAGTAAAAATCTCCTTCAGTAACAGAAGACAGAAAGGTTACCGTCTATGGGAAACATTTCAGTAATGCAAGTTCAGAAACCACGCGCCAACTATCCATGCCGATATTCAAACTATCCGGAACAATCTAACGAACTAACAACCCACTGCACAAACAAATATCCAGACCACCAAACTGCGTAGACCTCTGGTTACAAACACAGTGTTCTTACAGAAGTGTCTTGACGCAGACACATGAAATGAAAATAGGTTAACACACCCCCGGTCGTTAAAGGCAGACCGCACAGACCCACTTCCCTCTACAATAGTGCGGCCTAAAAATAAAACAGGAGGGTCCGACTGATGATATGATAACGCGTTGCGAATTGACACATTCATTCTGGCTGACTCAGCGACCCAATGTGGACGCAAGTTCTCCTCCCTCTAATCCTCCATCTGGAGCTCACAGGTGCTTTTATACACCCAGCGATATTTGGGACGAGTTAATTGACAGTGTTGTGTAATTTTCTCTCTCTGCAAATGCTAATTATCATAATTTAGATAAGAAATTGGTCTATTCGTGAATACCAACATCGTAGACCTGAAATTGCGACCCATGGGAACTAAGTAACCTTGCACGTTGGGAATTTTATTGCTAACGCGCAGTGAGAGAGAAACAGCGGTGGGAGCTCCATGAATAAGACTTCCGGGTGAGGTCAAAAGAAGTCGCCTATCCCGACATCAATGAGAGTAAGCAAAACTGTAACATTGCAGTGCCAGGAGTTCGAGATGTCATGGATTCAAATGTTGAATAATATTGAAGAGTAGAAGAATATATTCTGTAACACGTTGTTCAGAGAAATATCGATTTAGAGAAGCTATTTGAATATTCGCCGCGCAGTAATTGATACGCATTAATTTTAATAGTCGGATGGATGCATAATAAGCGCCTGCAATAATAGCTAACCTTGGACAGTAACCAATCTATCCTGTAATTTGTTTATGTGTGCAATAAAGTGTAATAATGCTAATATTACCTATTTTGTTAGGCTAATGTGGAGTTACGTTACGAATTTACGATACAATAATTAGAATATGATGTCAGGCTAAAACCATGAAGAGGCATACGTCCAGCAGTGGACGAATAAATGATGAAAAAGACGAAGAGTTGGTTCAAATAATATTAAAAAATACTAGTGGTTCGCCCCGAACTATGAACTCGCGACCCCATATCTCAGCAACCCCTCGACCGATTTGGCTCATGTTCGAACTTAAAAATTCTCTTGGCCTCATTTACCTGCCTACCAAATTTTATGACGATCCGACTAAATTTACTCAAGTTATCGTCGAACGAACATTCATACATACATACATACATACATACATACATACATACATACATACATACATACATACATACAAACGCCGGATTGTTCCAGTAGACTCGGAGAACTTCGCTCGCTTCGCTCGCTCGTTCAATAAGATGTAGTCTGTACAATAGTACATGCCACGACAGCACGTCGATGCTTACACGCCAGCACTCTACTCGGTTACGTTAGGGGCGACTTTACAACAAAAACGTACAGTCTGACGTGCTGTCGTGTGTACATACCAATACAATGACGTATCGTCTAAGGCCTGTAAGATCAATCACAGTTTGAACTCAGACCTTATAATTTTCGCATTTTGTAAGAAAATTAGTCGACACATAGGGTTTAAACTAGCCTTTTTGGTTTAAACTGTGATTGATCTTACGGGCCTAAAAGGCATACGTTCCATTGTAATCATTAGTAATAGAAATAGAAATAGAAATAGAAAAATATTTATTTGCCAAAAAAAATATTGACAGACAGTGATTACCAACTAAGTCAAACGCACATTAGGAGTACGATTAGGCCGTTCACACCTGTGTTCAAACTCCGTTAGTAAACAAAAATCCAGCGCTAACATTTCTTGTTAAAGATACTCATCAAAACAGTTTAGGGATGAAGCACGGTTTTGCTATCACAAAAAACCATTTTCCGCCATCTACATATACATATATGTATATCTCGGCCGTCATCTTGAAATGATATGATATAGTAATTTTTCTCGTACACACGACAGCGCGTCAGAGTGTACACTTTTGTCACTAAGTCGCTCGCAACGTAACCGAGTAGAGTGCTAGCGTGTAAGGGTCGACGTGCTGTTGTGTGTACCACGGTATTCCATGTCCTCGTTGCTAATTTATTGGTAGCGCTATCTCCTTTTCCCCTGGAGCCAGATTTTTTTCTTCCGAATAGCAGTTCCCCATACAAAAGTAAGATTGGCTCCCTACACACTTTTGATCTACCTCAGGGCGCGTAAAGATTGGCCGAACAGCCTTGTAAGCATTTGCCTCGTGCGGCAGCCTCAACGAGCTGCTTGGTCAGTCTGAACACACCCAATAAAACACGAAAACAAGATCCCAATTCCCAGCAGAACCGAATTGCGACTGGAAGCTAAAATTGGCAACAACCCGGCGAGGCTATACGGTTCTGAAAGCCAATCGAAACTATAAAATTGTCATGAAAATTAAATTGAAAATGCAATGACAGAGTCTCATTCTGGTGGACTTATCATCACCTATGGACCAGCCCCGGTGGCAAGACGACGCATCGACAAATCTATATTTGAACGACGAGCGAAGCGAGAGAAGTTCTCCGAGTCTACTTGAGCTATGTGGTGAATGTGTCGTATTTATGTATGAATGTTCGTTCGACGATAACTTGAGTATCGATAGTCGGAACCTCATGAAAGGTAAACGGGTAAATGAGACAAAAAGATTTTTCAAGTTCGAACATGAGCCAAATTGGTTGAGGGGTTGCCGAGATATGGGGTCGCGAGTTCACAGTTCGGGACGAACTACTACATAGTATGATCTATCTTTCCAGCCCATGAATGTCGCCTACTGTTGGGAGTCATTTCATTTGATTTCACTACGTAAAGTAATGTAGCATAGAACAGAACCTCGATAGCTCATAAATCGAATGTCCCGCAGTGATCTTAGTACGGAGACACCGGCGGGTTCGTTCCACGCTAGCCTCACTATCCTGATGTACCCGGCGATCCTTGTTATCGTAGTGCCAAGATACCGGCCGGTCCGTTCCGGGGCGCCGGGCGAGCCCCAGGGCGCAGCCTCCGCGGTATCGAGCGGCCGCGCCCGCACGTGGTTGCTCCATTCACCGGCGAGACGGGCGCTTGGATGCACGTGGGTAGTTATTGTAGCGTTTATTGGTTTGTCAGCGGCGGCGGTAGCCCGATGGGTAGGGCTGCTGCCTCGCAAGCCTGAGGTTCAGATCCAGATGGAGCCACTTTAAACTCACGTACATTTGGGAATTTATTGTTTTCTATCACCGTTAGCGTAGTAGAAAACGTCGCACAGTGGTCGATTTGTACGATTTAGGCGGCCAAAACTATTTTATGCTTTATTTCAGTAATAAATACGACAACAAATGCTAATCTGGTATTTTAGAGTGAATATATATGTTTATCCCTATTCGTTTCATTGAAAGCGTATTTTTCTATACAAAAAAACATTTCTGTGAAAATATTTTTGTAAATAGCGCCAATGTTTTTAAATTTTCTTTAAATCTCCCTCTGGTGTAAAATATATATTTTGAGTTCATTTGAATTATCGAAATCGGCTTAGTAGTTTTTGATATTTGGGTTAAGAATTATCACAATTTGTTAAGTAAAAGACGGCCGTACATAAAAAAAAATGTTTATTCTCTACAGTCTGCATGCCTATTTAAATTGAAAATAAAATATGGATGACAAAAAAATACAGTATACACTAAAATTAAATGGTCAACAGTTATTACCACATTATTATACTAAATGTTACTTACAATGTTAGGTACCGAATCATAAACAATAAGACAATATTTTATGAAAGTTTAACATACAAATTGTTATGTTACTCTTTAAAAGACAATTCTTCCTCACCGTCACTTTCCATGCATTTATCACAAGTGCCTTTTGTATTTGGCTCTGCAGGAAGCAAAAGCTCCAAAGTTTCCTGCAAAAATGGTTTTGATCGGAACTTCTTTTTTTTTCTCATTGAACTGATGAGTGGATCTGATGTCAAGAGTAACCTGTGATAAATATCAAGGTTACAGTCTTCGCGTGAAAACTTTCGAGCAAAGTTTAGACGGTATGAGCGAAAGTGCTTATTACGAGCTTCTGCAGCTTCCTCCGAAAGTTGACCAATAGGCACTAGAGAATTTTCTATAACTTTTCCACCATGTACCAAAATTTTATGCATGGTAGGAGTCATAGAATGCCAACCATATAACTCTACATACAGTTTTGCTGTCTCCATGGCGTATTCATCAAATTTCGGGACATCTATTTTGTGACCGCTTGATATGGCTTCCAAAATAACTTTAATTCTATAAATAAAATTAAAGTCTATTCCCGTTATTTCAGCAGCCAGATGTGGGTTTTCAAAAAATCTTCTACTAGTATTGCCGTCATTTGTGTTACCAAAATTACATTTTGGCATATCTACCAAGATACCTACTTCTTCTTTGAATCTTTGCTGAATCTCTTTTTTTTTTTTGTTGTTCTAGCATCTTTTTTGCTTTGGTTCTTTTTTCACGGTATTTCCCAACGGGCAATTTATAAGCTAAATGTAAAATACTCTCGAATAATCGAATTCTGGCATGTAAAGTTGATAGGCCAAATTCAAGCGATTCTGGGTGAATTTCGTTTTTTTTACTTAAGTCATTAAAGTTTTTTGAAGTGGCTCCGCATATGTAGCATCTACTCGTTGATTTGGTGTCAGTCACCGCATTGCAAACTTTGCCGTCCACCATGGTCATTTTAAGACTGTGGCTAACCGAGAATTTTTGCCCATTCAGTTCCAATTCCGTGGCTTTTAGGGACTTCACACTGTCCCGAACGTAATTTATTTCATCTTTTGTAATGTCTGTAGACTCTTTTATAAATCTGAATCGTATCGGGCGGCAATATCGTGGTGAAGAAGGAGTCGGGTTTTGCCAAACCATTTTTGTTTTGTCTTCGCCGCAAACAATTTGTAAAGGCACGAATGAGCTCAAAAATATATTTGCATCCGAGTCGGCGTCATTCATTAACTTTTGTTTGTATTGAGCTTGTTGTGAACCATCACAACCCCATTTGCAGATAATCTGCAAGGAATTTCTCTCAGTTTCTGTAAGAGTCATTAGTACTTCTTCGAGGAAAATTGATAATCGCGTGACGGTGTGATCTAACAAAGATTGTAGATCACTTTCAGCACAGCAAGCGGTCACTCGTAGCGTCTCTTTGGGTGGGTAACATTCCTGTTTAGCCTTCAACACTAATTCGTAGCACGGGTAAAAGCTTCTGTTGGTTGCTCGCACAATTTCATATTGACTTCGTGTCAAATCAGCGTCCACGCACATTCGCAGTGCCTCCCGAGGCGTAAGGGGATCTTGTGCCTTTGATTTGGAATGTCTTTTTTTACATTCGTTTGCGGCTGCAGGCGAATTTGTAATATCTTTTAGGACTTGCGAGGCGTTTCTTTTTCCTTCTTTTTGTAAAATTACTTGCGCTGCGTGAACTATCACTTCTTTGCCTACAGAGGAGCGAACTTCTTCTGTTTTCCTCCTTTTAGTTCTTTCACTACATTCACTGAATGTTTTGCTAGGTCGTCCTGACTTATTATGCGTTTTTATGGGCATCTCGAACGTTCCTGCTAACCATGCATCATTGCTTATAAGAAATTTTTCTAGCGTGTTGCGTGCTTTGGACCATCTCTTTTTTATTTCTGTTTTAAAATATGAAAATTTATGATTTATATACTTTTTGTCTTCGTCGGAGTCCCCGTAAGACACTAACAAATAATTTTGTAAGTATTCCAATTTGTCGTTTATTGATGGAGAGTTTTCCTCAATCATCTTATCAAAAAGATATCTGCGAGTTACTACCTCCATGCCCGAGTAACTTGATGAACCTAGAACAACGAAAAGGAATTTTAACGCAAAAGAAACAAAAAAGGAATTTTTCTCACTTTCTGCCTAAGTTAATGAATTATTATTTTTCTCGCGAAGTGGTCAAAGGTGGTGGCTATTTTTTTTGTGGTTATCTGCTCAAAGAGCTATACTATTAGAAACCATAAGGAATTTAACTCGGACGGTCTCGGAAGTACAACATTTTTACTATTGAAAATAAAAAAATGATAATATTTTCTATGAAAAAGGGCGATCTTTGATACGTTGTAACTGCACTAAATATTGATATTCCTTATCTTAATTTAAATTATATTTGAAGGAGCTTACCTGAATTTTCGACTTCCATCACTTTCACTTGTAACTGAATAATATCCAATGAAATATTCACTTTAGAATATCGGTTGCGCTAAGAGTGTCGAGAACGAACGCGTACAGCTTGCGCGACGATCAAGTTCCGACTACCTGTGGGGGCGCGCACGCAGTTCTAGGAACTGGGGAGGGGTGGGGTTTGGGCAGTCGGGGTGTCTATTTTTCCAGGAATCAATTAGTTTTGTTATAAGTTAACTTTGAGAAATGGACTTTTGGCCGCCTAAATCGTACAAATCGACCACTGTGCGTCGTGAAGAAATTCCCCCCTTGTTTTTTGTTATTTTTGTGGTTTTGTCCCCCATGCCAACAGATATTCCGTGAAAATTTCAACTGGCTACCTATTACGTTTCTAAAGATACAGCTCTAGACAGATAGCGTAGGCAAGAGTAATAGGGTCCCGTTTGGCATCCTTCGGGTTCGGAACCCTATAAAAATCGTAATTTCCCCGCAAATAAACCGGTTTTGACGGTTGACGCGTGAGTGGTTTTTTTACGAATAGACTCACTGTAATCATTGTAGTGTCTGGGACATGTTCAAATAGAATACTCTTGCACCTTTAAGTACATCATCCCGATTCATCCCCCATCTGAGACTGCGTAAACAGACACAAGCAAATATTTGCACCATCCGGCAGGATAACAATCAGGGATTTCGGAGCTCAACTCATGTTGCTTGTTGTATGTTGTAATTACATTGGGGTATTGTTTTCCAAAGCTCAAGCATAAAACAACAATCTGTGGAGTCAAAATTGTTATTCGTGAACATTGCATTGTCTACGTCAATAAAGGTTCTGTTCCGAATAATGTTTCAGCATAATAATTATGATATTTTGGCGTTAAAATGATTAAAAAGGCTAGTAAAAGCAGACTGAACTAGACTAGTGGTACACCCCGACTTGTTAACTCGCGACCCTACATCTCAGCAACCCCTCGACTGATTTGGCTCGTGTTCGAACTTAAAAATTGTCTTTGCCCCATTTACACGCCTACCAAATTTCATGACGATCCGACTAAATTTACTCAAGTTATCGTCGAACGAACATTCATACATACATACATACAAACGCCGGATTGTTCCAGTAGACTCGCAGTTCTCTCGCTTCGCTCGCTCATTCAATTAAATTGATGTTTTTTAATTGTACTCTAGCCTAGCTAGAGTATTGGCAGTGTAATTTAATGTCGCTAAAGCCGCGTTTTCATGGTCTTAGTCCGTCAACCAAAACTGTACACGGCCGATTCGACGTTTTTATTCGAGTGCACTAAAATAGGCGATGTACACACGACAGCACGTCAGACTTTACACTTTTGTTGTAAAGTCGCCCATAACGCAACCGAGTAGAGAGCTAGCGTGTAAAGATCGACGTACTGTCGTGTGTATACGAGCCAAGAAACATTTAGTAGTATTTTTTTGTTTTAAAAGTTCAAGTAGGTGTTTGGCGCCCAACGTGGGGCATCCTTGTGTCGCTCGCTGTTGTGTATCTTTTTGTGAATCTAAGGGTGGTATTAATAGTCGTCTGAGATCAGCTACTTGAGCTCGATCTCAAGTAGGTGAACTCAGGAAAGTAAAATGCTAATGTCAAGCCTTGGCTAACGTCAAACTTGAGTAGCTGTCAGCATATTATTAATAGACAGTATCTTGAGATTGAAATTAGCCAAGGCTTGACATTAGCATTTGACTTTTCTGAGATCACCTACTTGATTTCGAGCTTGAGATGACGACTATTAACGCCACCCTAAGTCTTGAATAGTTTTTTGTTCACTTATTATGTAGTAGGTTACTAAATGTTCTAGCTTGTATGGTGTGTCAGTAACGCAATGATGAAACTTTCGGATGCTTGTTTTCGCTAGTAAAGCGTTAACCTATCACTGGATCAACTATTCATTGAAAAGTGAACGAATGTTATTTTGCGCTGGCAAGAGTGGTATTAATATTGTAGGACCGCAATGCATTTCCGATGCGGATATGAATGCGATATTAGCTCTTCTGACTTTCATATTACTCGTCGCAATATTCTCTCACAGAATTTATTGGCAGCGCTTGATATTGAGCTTTGATATTAAAACGAATTTGTCTCAAAAGAAAATTGAAGGAGGATTCGCATAGGCGGTAAAAAGAATCCCACCAAACCCACTTATGTAAGAAGGGATCTTTAATATAATCCACACCAAATCAATAAACAATACATAACTTGTATTGCAGAAAGTAGGCAAGTACCCGAAACAATGTCGGTTGTTTCCCGCGAAATTATAGCATTAATTTCGTCTGATAAATAGCCTTGTCCACACGGGACGATCCAGCGCGCTCCGCAAGAGCGAAATGTATAGCTGAGTCCACACCGGACAATCCAACGGGCTCCGCAAGAGCGGAATGTATAGCTGAGTCCACACCGGACGATCCAGCGCGCTCCGCAAGAACGAAGCGTAGAGCTGAGTCCACACCGGACGATCCAGCGCGCTCCGCAAGAGCGAAAAGCATTATAGCTGAGCGTAATGCAATATAGCAGCTATACTATAGATTTATGGATTTCTGTCATGCCGCGCGCAATCGGAGCGTGCTGCATCATCCGGTGTGGATCCGGCTAATGGGGGAGCCAGGCTGGACCATGTCTCCGCCATTAGCCGGATTTGGTCAAGTTTGGCCGACCCTTGGCTACTGAACGGTAAGTTAAGGCATCATGAAGGTACCCATAACGCAGGTAAAACCTAATCGATAAAAAGATGGCACCGAGGTATCAAAAGCACTTGCGTAGTTTAGCCACGTTTTCCAAAGTAAACCATAAGCTTCACGAGCCAGCCAGCGTTAGTTTTAATCGTTAAAAGCAAAGTCCCGGCATAAAGCGGAAATGCAGCCCAGACGACGCGACTTAAGAGCACGCTCCCCGCGGAAAACGGGTCTACGGTCCTTCTTATTCGGACACAAATGGAAATACGTGAGGAGAGGAACCTTCGTATTTTATTTAATGTAATTTGACAATACCTTGGTCACATCATGCATACACAGCGAGAAACTTTCCGCGACTGATCCGGATTCAAACATGTTGGTTCGGTCCTTATCCGGATTCAAACCATGTTATTATGTACAACACCACCAGGTGTGGTACATAATAAAATGATAGTGGGCAAAGGGGTATGAGAGTTGGTCCAAGATCCTGTCAGGTTGAGCCATATGCCAAATGAAAGAGCATCATGAGCACATCAACTGAGTAGAAGCTCATCGAAATCGGTCCCGGTGATTTCGAGTAATCGACGTTTTTATCGATTCGAGTGATTTCCGGTACTTAAAAGTTTTTTTTTACTATGCAAGGTCCT
The DNA here is from genome assembly GCA_949319315.1 of Zelleria hepariella. Taxonomy (NCBI): domain Eukaryota; kingdom Metazoa; phylum Arthropoda; class Insecta; order Lepidoptera; family Yponomeutidae; genus Zelleria; species Zelleria hepariella. The sequence continues at coordinate 20,502 of CASGHI010000036.1, forward strand.
GCAAGGATCAGCGGTATGTCAAATGAAAGAGCTTGATGTAGTCACCGATTACACCGAAGATCATCGAAATCGGTCGCGGTGCCCATAGTTTTTTAATCGATTCAAGTTTTTTCGATTAATGACAGATATTTTTTTTTCCGAGATCCTGCAAGGATGAGGCATATGCCAAATGAAAGAGCACCATGAGCACAACAATTGTCTAGAGAAGCTCATCGAAATCGGTCCCGGTGATTTCGAGTAATCTGCGTTTTTATCGATTCGAGTGATTTCGGGTAATTACAAGTTTTTTTTACTATGGAAGGTCCTGCAAGGATCAGCGGTATGTCAAATGAAAGAACTTGATGTAGTTACCGATTACACCGTAGCTCATCGAAATCGGTCCCGGTGCCCATAGTTTTTTAATCGATTCAAGTTTTTTCGATTAATGACAGATATTTTTTTTCTCCGCGATCCTGCAAGGATGAGGCATATGCCAAATGAAAGAGCACCATGAGCACAACAATTGTCTAGAAGAGCTCATCGAAATCGGTCCCGGTGATTTCGAGCAATGGGCGTTTTTATCGATTCGAGTGATTTCGGGTAATTACAAGTTATTATTATAATGCAAGGTCCTGCAAGGATCAGCGGTATGTCAAATGAAAGAGCTTAATGTAGTCACCGATTACACCGAAGATCATCGAAATCGGTCGCGGTGCCCATAGTTTTTTAATCGATTCAAGTTTTTTCGATTAATGACAGATTTTTTTTTTCTCCGAGATATTGCAAGGATGAGGCATATGCCAAATGAAAGAGCACCATGAGCACAACAATTGTTTAGAGAAACTCATCGAAATCGGTCCCGGTGATTTCGAGCAATCGGCGTTTTTATCGATTCGAGTGATTTCGGGTAATTACAAGTTTTTTTTCTATGCAAGGTCCTGCAAGGATCAGCGGTATGTCAAATGAAAGAGCTTGATGTAGTCACCAATTACACCGAAGCTCATCGAAATCGGTCGCGGTGCCCATAGTTTTTTAATCGATTCAAGTTTTTTCGATTAATGACAGATATTTTTTTCTCCGAGATCCTGCAAGGATGAGGCATATGCCAAATGAAAGAGCACCATGAGCACAACAATTGTCTAGAGAAGCTCATCGAAATCGGTCCCGGTGATTTCGAGTAATCG
>CASGHI010000037.1:0-11153 GCA_949319315.1 Zelleria hepariella
CGACCGATTTGGCTCATGTTCGAACTTAAAAATTCTTTTAATTTAATTTACCCGCCTACCAAATTTCATAACGATCAGACCAAAATTACTCAAGTTATCGTCGAACGAACATTCATACATACAAACATACAAACATACAAACATACATACATACATACATACATACAAACGCCGGATTGTTCCAGTAGACTCGGAGAACTTCGCTCGCTTCGCTCGCTCGTTCAATCAGCCAAAACACACAATCGAAACAGAAAAATACAGTAAATTAACACAAATATAGACACAGAGCATAAAACATACTTTACTAGTGGTTCGCCCCGAACTTTGAACTCGCGACCCCATATCTCAGCAACCCCCCGACCGATTTGGCTCATGTTAGAACTTAAAAATTCTCTTTACCTTATTTACCTGCCTACCAAATTTCGTGACGATCCGACTAAATTTACTCAAGTTATCGTCGAACGAACATTCACACATACATACATACATACATACATACATACATACATACATACATACATACATACAAACGCCGGATTGTTCCAGTAGACTCTGAGAACTTCGCTCGCTTCGCTCGCTCGTTCAATTAAAATTATATGGAAATCACAGATTAATAGACTGATTTTGATGTTATTAAGCCGTGGATATCTATAATTCGCTCTATTAGAATTAAGACTATTTAGAAAAGTTGTATTATAACGCTGGTTGATATCCCTAATAAAGAAAATTAAAAATTAAATTAATTTGACAGTATATTTGATGCTTGGAAAAAATCTCAGTCAGCCACACGCTAGGATAGCCCTACCATGGGATATCCTAGACTGTGGTCGACCCTACATGTCCCACTATCTGGGCAAAGGCCTTCTTTCAGAGAGAGATTTATCTAAATAAGGAATTGATTAATCAATTTATTGAACGAGCGAGCGAAGCGAGCGAAGTTCTCCGAGTCTACTGCAACAATCCGGCGTATGTATGTTTGTATGTATGAATGTTCGTTCGACGATAACTTGAGAAAATTTGGTCGGATCGTTATGAAATTTGGTAGGCGGGTAAATGAAATTAAAAGAATTTTTAAGTTCGAACATGAGCCAAATCGGTCGAGGGGTTGCTGAGATATGGGGTTGTAAAGTTTATATGCAATGCGCGCGCGCCTGCGCAATTGGGGTTAGCAAAAAGTTACACACTCGCGAGTTCATAGTTCGGGGCGAACCACTAGTTTACCTCTTTCACGATAGGCCAGTCGTAGGTCTCGCCAATATCATCAACCCTAGCTAGCGCTTTCGGATGCACCGTACGCAGTTTGGTGTTGAAACTCATGTGGAGGCGCTGCACGTTCTGCAGACCAGCCAGGGTTCCCTCGCCGATGGAGACGAGCTGCGGCATATTGCACATGTGGAGCTCTTCGAGCTTGCGGAGGATCGGGAAGCCACTGTGGAGTTAGAGACGAGGTTTGATTAAAAAAACAAATGCATAATTGAATTTACTCAAAAAAGCTCGTAATGTGGTCATTAATTCGACAACCTTCTTTGAGCAAAGGAGGACTTGCGGGCTACTTAGATTAGGCGCCAGAAAAGTTGTATGAAATTTCATTAATGTCGTGTTTTGCGGCCAGAAAAACTGTATGAAAATCCATTAATGTCGAGTTTTGTTTCAAAAATAGAACTCAAAAGTCAGGCACTAAAAGTATTTATTCAGAATTTGGCTGTTTAGGTGCTGGCAGTCTACAAATTGCATAGAAAAAAAAAAGCGCGGCCATATTGTTTTCGCCGCTTCGCGCGTTGTTCGAAGTGATTTTTTCTGTGCGTGCTGTTTATGTTGTAAATAAAAGTGAACTCTTCAAGCATAATCCTCCGATTCAATGTGTTTAACAACGCCGAACATAAAAAGGAAGCGAAATTAGTTATTTGTTATGCAAGAATGCAAAATTATTGTTTGCGGCGAGTGCTTGTATTGAAAACCGAGCTAGCGAAGGTTTCTAAAATTGAGCCACGAGCGTAGCGAGTGGTTCAAAAAAAGAAACCTGAGCGTAGCGAGGTATTCAGAAGCACGAGACGCAAATAATATTGCATTCGTGCGAAACACAAAACTTTTCATCTCACAGAAGCGAGGAAATGACTTTGTTAGCCAAGCGGGACAAACTCTATAGACAACTACTTACAGGCAAAACAGGTGAGTCAAATAAGTTCCTTTTAAAAGCATATTTTACTGTAGTTACGGCTGCCGCACTAAAGTTTTGAGCTTCGTTGGTATTAAAACCATTCGTTTTATTAATAATTTCCTGAAGTTTATTTATCCCGACATAAAAATAATGTAAATAAAAGAATGTTTTTTTTTCCGGGTGCATTCTGAACTTTTACCATATAAATAAAAAAATTCTAGGAGATAAAAAATGAAATTAGTAATATCGTTTGAAAAAATGTATTTAACAAACCAAAACATAATTATCTATTTGATAAAACAGAAGCGAAGCATTTTTTTTATTTACTGGTATTTAAAAATAAATATGTGTACAAAATATTGAAAAGACTATAAGAAGAAACCGCGTTTCTGAATGTTCTATTCCGTGACTTTACCTTTTTAAAAGATGCTTATGCACCATTTACATTCACAGTTTTGTATAGAGAATGGGCACGAACAATCGCTTTCGCTGAAATACGCGTTTAAACGAACTATGAATGAGGTTTTATTTTCCATCGGGATCTGGCATCTACTTAAACGGCCAGTGTTTTTTTCTTTTTCAAAACCATAGGGCGCGGGAAAGACTGTCCCGGCGTCGCGTTCAAATTTCGAAGCGCACAAAAGTTCAGATAGTTTAAATCCGGCCTTTACACGATCGTAAGTTACTAGTAACAGCAAACTTTCCGAGCGTGGGAGATGAAAAAGATATTTAAAGGTACCTATTGCCACCGAAGTCAAAGGAAAACTATAAGTTTATGTACGAAAAGTTTGCGGAATGAAAAATCAACAGAAAGTAAACTAAGACAAAAGGTAAGCTGGTTCTATTTAAATTACTCGCATTGTTTGAGTAAAGCACTATACAAGCCTTGGTCTGCAATGAGTGCGATTCTGGCCACGCTATGATGGCCTCGAGCTTAGCTTAGCTACGCTCTCAGCCGTCAAGCTTGGTCATCATTGCAGCCCTTGCTGTCCGCGCTATAAAGGCCTCGACCTTCGGTCTCGGCCTTCATTCCAGCTTGTCCATCAAGGGCTGCAATGCTGACCACGCTGTGAAGGCCTTGAGCTGCGCTACGCTGCGCTCTGTCGGCCATCAAAAGCGTGCCAGAAACGCACCCATTAAAGACCGCGGCAGTAATGTACTATTAAAACGGTAGGGAAGATCGTACTACCTTTAATATTACTGTGTACACTTATGTAGGGCAGTTAATCCCACTTAACTGTAACAACATCATAGAATGTGCCACCGAAATTAATTAAGTATTTTTCTCCTGGATTGGTAGACGAAATTTAATTAGGTAAGTATTTTTCTCCTGGACTGGTGGACGAAATTAGGTAGGTATTTGTTTCATGGACTGCCGGACGAATTAGGTAAGTATTTTTCTGCTGAACTGCTGGATGAAATTAGGTAAGTATTTTTTCTCGTGGACCGCCGGACGAATTAGGTAAGTGTTTTTCTGCTGCAGTGTCCCAGGCACTGCAGCGCCGAGTAGTCTCTTCACCCATCTAGTGTGAGTGAAGGTGCCACTGGACGCTGTATAAATCATCTCATTACGTAGATGCAAAGGTCTTAGTTTTTTTCTGCTGGACTGCTGAACGAAACCGTAAGTATTTTCCATATAGACTTACGGATAATCCTCATCGTCCTTCGCCAGCCTCACAATAGGGTTCTGGTTCAGGTTCAGGTACAACAGATTCTTCGTCTCCTCCAGCTCTTGAGGGACGGCTGTCAGGGCATTGTCGCTGATGTCCAGGTGCTCCAGGTAGCGAGGGGTGTGGAGGAACTTGTCAGGTATCTCCGACAGCTGGCAGCTGCGCAGTTTGAGAACCTGTGGAAAAGATAGGGTTAAATTCGTCTATAATTCGGTGGGGATCTTCTTTCGCGAAAATTAACTTGTCCTCTTGTTCTGCGCTGGTAAAGAAAAACACAAATTCATTGTTTTTTTTCTATAGCTTATTTTATTATTACCATTCAATTGACACCTAAAAATTATCTCTCAATTGGTTTAATTTGATGCTTTGTTTCAAAAGGTGCGATTTTTCTCATTCTGAGTGTATTTGGGTAATTATCAGCAGATAAATAATTACCAAATTTTGGTTATTTAATGGTTTTTAGCTAAATTCATGTTCTTTCTGTGTACAGGTTACTTCTACTAAGGCCTTTGCATCTACGTAATGAGATGATTTATACAGCGTCCAGTGGCACCTTCACTTAGATGGGTGAAGAGACCACTCGGCGCTGCAGTGCCTGGGACATTGTTTTTAGATGGAGTACAGTGGAGTAATACAATGTACAGGTTATGTAGTGGAGTAATTAACACTTAACTGTACTGAATTAACAACAAAATTTTCTCTGAAAATCCACAAATAAAAAGTGCCACCTAAGTTATTTCCCTACTGAAAATTACCCATTTAAGAGCAGCAGAACGTTTTCTCCGTTTGTATGGGATGGGAGTGGGCGCGGTTAACAGGATTGCATCTTTGTCCACAGCTCCCGTTTAGGCGGACTTGCATCAGTCAGGGTTAGCCAACTAACTCTGTGTTAATTTGACATTTCCATACAATTATTGACGTTAACTCAGAGTTAACTTAGGCTAACCTTGGTTATCTTTTTTATTGACCTTGGTTTACAAGTGGACCTTAGTGTTAGAAGGTACAGACCGGATGTGGTTGTTTCTCACCTTCAACATGGGCAGACTGCCAACAGCGATGAGCGTCACGTGGTCGATAGTAACTAGCGGGTTGCCGCTCAGGTCCAGCTGGAAAGATAAAACTATTTTAGTTTCACGATAGTAAAATATTTACTCAAAAACGCTCGTAATGTGGTCATTAATTTGACAACCTTCTTTGAGCAAAGTCGGACTTGCCGGCTACTTTGATTCGGCGCCGTGCATAGTGAATAGCCCGCGCGCAAAGAAAAATGCACTGGCTGTGTTAGATAGGTCTCACTAGTGTTTGATATTGAACATTTTAGATTTGTTTAGTGTATTTTATACAGGAATCGATTTTGTGCATGTTTCTTTGAGCGCGGGCTAATTAACTATGCGCCGCGCCTTAAAACAAGAATACAATACCCAATTTAAAAAAAAAAAAACATTATACTCCGTGCAATTTTAGTGGTTTTAAAGCCGAAGGTATTTTGGTGCACTGGTGATTCTGAGCCAAATAACAAAATTTCATTCCAAAAAGCGCGAAAAAAAATTCACTTCTCCATACAAATGGTGTCGATTGGCGATAGCCGTTTGTATTGCGAAGTGTTTTTTTGTTTCGCTCGTTTTGAAGTAGAATTTCGGAATTTGGCTCAGAATCACGAGTGCAACTAAATACCTACGGCTTTAAAACCACTAAAATTCCACGGTGTATAAGAAGGCTCAAGGTTTGCCAAAGAGCGATGGAACGGAGTATGCTCGGCTTTAAAAGAATTGACATGGTCCGAAACACCACACTGTGATCCAAAACCAACATTGCCGATGTAGGCCTTGCGACGGCAAAATTGAAGTGGACCTGGGCTGGCCACGTTAGCCGAATGCACCCGGATAGGTGGGCTAGACTTGCCACCGAGTGGGTGCCCAAAGGCGGATATCGTAGACGGGGCCGGCCGAGAAGATGGCGAGACGATCTCGACAAATATTTGCCGGAGTGGTCGGAGGTGGCTTAGGACCGAAAAATCTGGGCTGAGAGGGGGGAGACCTTTGCCCTGCAGTGGGACATAATGCAGGCTTCATAAAAACTAGTGGTTCGCCCCGAACTTTGAACTCGCGACCCCATATCTCAGCATCCCCTCGACCGATTTGGCTCATGTTCGAACTTAAAAAATATCTTTACCTTATTTACCTGCCTACCAAATTTCGTGACGATCCGACTAAATTTACTCAAGTTATCGTCGAACGAACATTCATACATACATACAAACATACATACAAACGCCGGATTGTTCCAGTAGACTCGGAGAACTTCGCTCGCTCGTTCAAAAAAATAAACTAGTGGTTCGCCCCGAACTATGAACTCGCGACCCCATATCTCAGCAACCCTTCGACCGATTTGGCTCATGTTCGAACCAAAAAATTCTCTTTGCCTCATTTACCTGCCTACCAAATTTCGTGACGATCCGATTAAATTTACTCAAGTTATCGTCGAACGAACATTCATACATACATACATACATACAAACGCCGGATTGTTCAAGTAGACTCGGAAAACTTCGCTCGCTTCGCTCGCTCGTTCAATAAGATAGGGTCTCACGTGGGTCAGCTCCGGCAGATGTTCGAAGAGGTCTTGGTTGAGGCTGTGCAGCTCGTTGTGCGCCAGACTCAGGGTGCGCATGGAGGCGAGAGGCTCGTACTCTTCGGGAGAAAAGCGGCCCTGAAAGTAACCACAGTGGAAGTATATTACTGAAAGGTGGGTGGGTGCCATAGTATAGTAGTAGTAGTAATTTATTTCATGATCAAATTTTACAAAGACCATAAAGTTACTAAGGCAAGGATGCCCTGCTTCATAAAAAGGTAAAACCTGTAGTATAGGATAAGTTCTCTCCAAAATTTTCACAAAAAAAGGTCCTAAGAACAATTATCTTTCCTGAAGTTAATTAGACGGCAGTCTATGGAACTCGTCTTGTTCAACTGCGACGCTCTTGCTCAGCTGAAAACCTACAAGACGTCTTATTAGGATAGAATCAAATAAGTCTATCGATAGAGACAGAGATAGATACAGATATAGGTACGGTCGGCCACAGTCACAGATACCCCGTGGCAGCTCTTACCGCGCGCGGCATAAGGGCGGCAATCGAACAAAAAGGAGTATCCTAGCGTGTGGCCGACTGTATCTACAGAGAAATTTTAAATTAGCTTTATTCTTAAAACACGTCAACTTCTAAATGTGATTGCTGCTGCAGGTCTCTGAAGCTCGCGTTCTCGAGCGTGCTGTTTGTTCCTCGAGAGGTTGAGCACTTCAGAGACAGAGGAAGAGGCAGAGCGGGAGCGGGAGCGGGAGCGGGAGCGGAAGCGTGAGCGGGAGCGGAAGCGGGAGCGGGAGCGGAAGCGGAAGCGGGAGCGGTAGTGGGAGCGAGAGCGGGAGCGGAGGCGGGAGCGGGAACAAGAGCCGGAGCCGGAGCCGTAGTGGGAGCGGGAGCATGAGCGGAAGCGGAAGTGGAAAATGTAGAAGGAGAGCTACCTCAAAAGCATGCGGGCTGAGCTTCGCCGAGGTCAGTTTGTTATAGCTCAGGTCCAAGACCCGCAGCTGCTGTAGGTCTCGGAAGCTCGCGTTCTCGAGCGTGCTGTTTGTTCCTCGGGAGGTTGAGCACTTCAGAGACTGAGACAGAGGAAGAGGCAGAGCGGGAGCGGGAGCGGGGGCATGAGCGGAAGCGGAAGTGGAAAAGGCAGAAGGAGAGCTACCTCAAAAGCATGCGGGCTGAGCTTCGCCGAGGTCAGTTTGTTACAGCTCAGGTCCAGGACCCGCAGCTGCTGCAGGTCTCGGAAGCTCGCGTTCTCGATGGTCTCGATGCTGTTCCTCGACAGGTTGAGGACCTCGACCGGCAGCTCGAACAGGGGAGTGATGGCTGACAGCTGGTTGTTGCTAAGGTCCACTTGGAGAGGCTTGTAGGTTGTTAGACCTGCAATATGAGGTATAGTCCGCGCGCGATGAGAATGGGATGGAACCTTGTCAAAGTCAATCGAAAACATACTTTATTGAACGAGCGAGCGAAGTTCTCCGAGTCTACTTGAACAATCCGGCGTTTGTATGTTTGTATGTTTGTATGTATGTATGTATGTATGTATGTATGTATGTTTGTATGTATGTATGTATGTATGAATGTTCGTTCGACGATAACTTGAGTAAATTTGGTCGGATCGTTATGAAATTTGGTAGGCGGGTACCTATATGAAATTAAAAGAATTTTTAAGTTCGAACATGAGCCAAATCGGTCGACGGGTTGCTGAGATATGGGGTTGTTAAGTTTATATGGGGTCGCGAGTTCACAGTTCGGGGCGCACCACTAGTTTTACTTTGACAAGGTTGCATCGACGCGAGGTGGCTTACCGCGCGCGTCACAGTTACAAAAGGTCGCAACCCATTCTCATCCCGCGCGCATTATGTGTGTGATAAGCTAAAATCACACGCGACAACACGTCGACTCTAGCACTCTACTCGGTTACGTTACGGACCCGTTTTTAGCAAAAAAAACGCATCCAAAAAGAAGTTTTTTTTTCATTGGCGGCGCTAGTGGACCGGCCTACACGACAGCACGTCAGAGTGTACACTTTTGTTGTAAACTCGCCCGTAAGTAACATAACCGAGTAGAATGCTAGTGTAACCCGTGCTGTCGTGTGTACAGCAACCTATTTTAGACGCATTCAGTTTTTATTCTGACAGTAACTTTTTTTATTTTATTTTTTCAACGTTTTTCTTTCCTGACAGCGGGTTGCAAGTGCAACGCCTTGCACGTACCTACGTACAGAATCGAGAGTAGATAGAGACTTTATTATATTTTATTGTTTTCCCATAAATTAAAATGAAGAATTTCAATAATGTTTGCTTTGTGTTTCGGTTTTTCATACTGTGCCGTGTGTGAAAGGGTGTGTGCGTGTGTTTTTCTTACCAGCCCAATCAGCCTTGCTGAAGAACTTCTCCACGTTCTGATCGTTACAGTCTACTTTCCCGTCTTTGCACACGCAAGCTCTGCAAATGTAGTCGGTGGGAACTATTGTTGTGTTGCTCTCCTTGGACGGTGGCGCCTCCGTCGTAGGCTTGGCGGCTGAAAGATGAACTAATTAGTTGCGCTACTCGACGCTAGGTGGCGCTAAGCGAAATTTAAACGAAATTTAAGTTTTTTTTTCTACGTAAGAAACAGTGCGACGAAACTGAGTTCTACCTACAGGGTGGATTTTTGAGATGGGGCACTAAGGGCAGTACCTTAACCGTAATAGTTACAGGAAAATGTTCCTAGGAGACCATCTGTAACATTTTGAAACTTTATGAACTGCATTCACAGATGTTGGAAAACATGTACACACGACACGTCAGACTGTACACTTTTGCTGTAAAGTCGCCCGTAACGTAACCAAGTAAGGTGCTAGAATGTAAGGGTCGACGTACTGTCGTGTGTACAGTCAGCGAAAAAATGCTAAATAAATACAACGAAATGACATTTTGTTAAATCCCACGTGAGATTCGCCACCTGACGGCTAAATCTCACGACATCTCACCAAGTGGGAGAGTCGAAAATTCCGAAAAATCGTAATGAATGTATACCCACTTACTTTCTTCGCTTTCAAGTTGTAAAGAGGCGACTCCAAAAATAAGTCCGCAGGTGACTAACAGACACCATTTAATTTTCCCGTGCATTGTTCCTGCAAACAATGAATAACAAAATTTAGTTCACGGAAAATCAATAAAACTACAAGATAAGTCATAGTAATATGACCGTAAGTATTATCAGCTTATCACTGCATATCTAAGTACGGTCGGCCACAATCTCAGATACCCCATGGCAGCTCATACCGCGCGCGGCATAAGGGCGCCAATCGAACAAAAAGGGGTATCTGAGACTGTGGCCGACTGTACCAGAGTGTGAGTAACGTAGACATGACATGACCTAAAATTTCAGCCCCTCTACTCTTTTACCTTGTCATTATAAGGCATTTTTCAAAATTTTAGGGGTATGTTTTAGTAATTTAGATGCTCTGCGTGCAGTACTTATTGATGTTTTTGAGTACAAAGTATATGAAATCAAAGCATAATACCTATGCTAAATTCAAACAGATAATAAAAGCCATCCAACCTTAATGGTATAGTCAAATTTCCGCCATTTAAAAAAAAAACGCATATTTTCGGCTAACTTTAAAACATGTCTCAATCGACAGAGAAAGCAATCATAAAAATTAACTATTCTTTGTAAAAAATACGAAAGTGATATACTTTGGGAAATATAAGGGTTTAAACATTTGTTTGAGCATAAAACAACTTGGTTGTAAGAAAACTCTTTGCGCATGTAAAATAGATCAACAATTTAATATTAAAGCCGCGTTTTCACAGTAAAATTACTTATAACGAGAGTACCGTCCAGGGGTCGCATTTTTCTCAAGTTTCATGTTTTATTACAATCATTAATAGTACATTACTGCCGCGATCTGTAATGGGTGCGTTTCTGGCGCGCTTTTGATGGCCGACAGAGCGCAGCGTAGCGCAGCTCAAGGCCATTACAGCGTGGTCAGCATTGCAGCCCTTGATGGACAAGCTTTATAGCGCGGACAGCAAGGGCTGCAATGATGACCAAGCTTGAGGGCCGAGAGCGTAGCTAAGCTAAGCTCGAGGCCATCATGGCGTGGCCAGCAGCGCACTAATTGCAGACCTAGGCGTGTATAGTGCTTAACTCAAACAAAGCGAGTAATTGATGAAGACCTAGTACCTAAGTCCTAAGTTCTAGGTCCTAGGTCCTGGGTTCTAGGTGCTAGGTGCTAGGTCCTAGGTGCTAGGTCCTGGGTTCTAGGTGCTAGGTCCTAGATTCTAGTTCCTATATTATCTTTATCTTTATCTTTATCTTTATCTTTATCTTTATCTTTATCTTTATCTTTATCTTTATCTTTATCTTTATCTTTATCTTTATCTTTATCTTTATCTTTATCTTTATCTTTATCTTTATCTTTATCTTTATCTTTATCTTTATCTTTATCTTTATCTTTATCTTTATCTTTATCTTTATCTTTATCTTTATCTTTATCTTTATCTTTATCTTTATCTTTATCTTTATCTTTATCTTTATCTTTATCTTTATCTTTATCTTTATCGTTATCGTTATCGTTATTTTATCTTTATTTTATCTTTATCTTATCGTTATCTTATACCCTAGGTCCTAAGTCCTAAGTCTTATGTCCTAGATCCTAAGTTTTAAGTCCTAAGTTCTAAGTCCTAGGTCCTAGGTCCTAGGTACTAGGTCCTAGATCCTAATTTCTAAGTCCTAGGTCCTAGGCCCTAGGTCCTAG
>CASGHI010000038.1:0-58059 GCA_949319315.1 Zelleria hepariella
CCTTCACACGCACTTTTATATACTTTTATGTATCCTCATGCATCTACGGCTACTTCACTTCATCAAAACTATTGTTATAGCACTAAACTATAGTGATTTACTAATGTTTTAGACACAAAATATACTAGTGGTTCGCCCCGAACTGTGAACTCGCGACCCCATATAAACTTAACAACCCCATATCTCGGCAACCCCTCGACCGATTTGGCTCATGTTCGAACTTAAAAAATCTTTTAATTTCATTTACCCGCCTACCAAATTTCATAACGATCCGACCAAATTTACTCAAGTTATCGTCGAACGAACATTCATACATACATACATACATACATACATACATACATACATACATACATACATACATACATACATACATACAAACGCCGGATTGTTCCAGTAGACTCGGAGAACTTCGCTCGCTTCGCTCGCTCGTTCAAAAATTCTTTGATATTTTGTGGTCTCGAAAAAATACTGACGTTTTTGACACATTGTTTGGAATTACTCTTTATTTTGAAATTGTATTCAAATTCTGTCAACCATAGGCTACTTTTCTTAATTTATGTCATAAAAACCTTTATGGAGCCGGTCGAAGGAGATCATAAACTACTTGGAGCACTTATTTCGACAAGGCGATCAACAAAAAGATAAAGAGGCAAGATTTTTGAATTCAAAATCTACAAAAAGAACAAAATCGTTCCTACGAGGTTTCCTTATCGATCCAACAACAACAAGGGTCAGTCTTCTCTTCGGCACCACAGCCGAAAGAGAAATATAGGCCAGATTCCCGGGCCAGGCAGGCCCGGGAAATTCTGAGAAAATACCGCGAAAAATCTGAAGAATTGAAGATCTATATCACTGAAGATCTAAAACTGAAGACCTCGTCATCCTCAAAGCTTCATCCTCGACTTCAAGCGGCGGGCTAGCCTGGAAAGCCCCCGCTCTACCAACCTTAACTACAAGACTTCATAGCGACGGGCCAGCCTTGAAGCCCTCGCTCGACCAACACCGTCCTCATCTTCAAGCGGCGGGCCAGCCTTTTGAGCCCCCGCATAACGAACACCCTCTTCAAACCTTCATCTTCAAGCGGCAGTCCGGCCTGGAAAGGCCTCGTTCACGGAATCGGAAACCGGAAACCGTTTCACCTCGACCGGCGTCCGCTAAGCTCCGAAGAACCGAAGACGCCTGAAGAGTTCCAAATTCTCCAAACCGAGTTTCAGATAGACTCTCTTACTTTTATTTAGTCATCTAGGCCCTAATTCTAAGTTATAAGTAACGCTGTCAAATAAATAACCCACCTCTTAACTTCTTTCTTTCCTTTACTTTTACTTATTTCTTCTTTAAAATTAGCTTCCGTCACAGGGCGTTACTAACAGGTAACCCCTGTAACGTGACAATTGTAAATGAAAAATCGGCATTTGTTTTTTTGAACGAGCGAGCGAAGCGAGCGAAGTTCTCCGAGTCTACTGGAACAATCCGGCGTTTGTATGTATGTATGTATGTATGTATGTATGTATGTATGTATGTATGTATGTATGAATGTTCGTTCGACGATAACTTGAGTAAATTTGGTCGGATCGTTATGAAATTTGGTATGCGGGTAAATGAAATTAAAAGAATTTTTAAGTTCGAACATGAGCCAAATCGGTCGAGGGGTTGCCGAGATATGGGGTTGTCAAGTTTATATGGGGTCGCGAGTTCACAGTTCGGGGCGAACCACTAGTTTTATTTTGGCGGAAAATGTTAGTTCTACAAGCGTAGCATAAGGCCGGGTTAGAGCGTATCTATGGGTTTAAAATAATAGGTATCTCACTCTTTTGTTTGACGTAGAGCGGGATGGACAGAGCCATAGATACGCTCTAACCCAGCCTTATGATGCTTGCTGGAGGGAATTGTGAGTGGTTTTCGGTGGAGGTCGGACAAAGTTTATCGATGTTAGAAATGTAGTAATGTTGCGTCGCGGTCGAAATGTTCTGGATTTGAACCCACGCGAGGATGAAATTTTTTTTGTGCCTTTTTTTAAATATTTACTCTACTGAACCCAACTTGATATTACAAATATATATTTTGTTTGCCGTAGAGCGGGATAGACAGAGTTATTTGCGGTAGATACGCTCTAACCCAACCTTATACTTTGCTTGCTGGCTTAGCATGAGAATGGGTAAGACCTTATCTATGGGCTTATAACTTTATCTATCCCACTCTACGTCGAGGGAGATACATAATAAACCCCCATACTTCCCAGGCAATTCTTATGCTAAGCTTCCTGGTATCTTACACGGGCGATACCTAATCTAAACAAAACATATTTTATCATAAATTTATTGTTTAGATTAGGGCACACACACACACAGACAGACACTCAGGCAGGCACACCCTCATAAACACATAAACAGACACACACACAAAGCTATCAAACTTATGACACCCCTCTTTGTTGGTCGGGGGTTAAAAAAAACCTTCCTTTTGAGTTTTCCTCCACAGTCGAATTTAAATTAAATGTCACATGTGTAAAAACGCATACGAAGTCGCGGGCACAGCTAGTTATAATATAAGTTATTAACAGAATAATACAATTAGCAGCAATAAGAAGAGTAAAAAGCGTGGGGTGCTTGATATATTAAATGTTACAATCATTATATTGGAAACTATCTATGAGATGCACCCCACGCTTTTTTTACTCTGAATTGTATTATGCTGTTAATAACTTAAATTTTATTATAATTTTAAACTCTTTGTAATTAAAAAATATTTTCTACTTTTTAGTTCGGTTAGCTATAAAAGCGTGTTTTTTTAGTTTTTTTAAACTGTTATTTATTTTTTATTTTTTAGTTCGATTTATCATTTTTTTGTAAATTTCTGACATTTCTAGTACTCAAAACCTCAGTTGGCTCCTTAGAGTATTTTGATCCCTACGTGAAAGACAATCGATTGGCATAAAAAAAAATGTATTTTAGCATTTTTTGCTGACCGTACATTTTTTTCCAAAATCTGTGAATGTAGTTCATATTATCTCAAAAAGTTATGAAAGGTCTCCTAAGAACGTTTTCCTGTAACTATAACGGTTAAGGTACCTGCCCTTAATGCCCCGTCTCAAAAATCCACCCTGTATAATGGCACTGTAGGGGTATAATGGGAAACTGTTATCAAATTATTGCATTGTCATTGGTCCTTGATACGTATGCAAAGTTTCAAATTAATCAGACTTCTGGAAATTGGTAAAAATTATGCTCAAAGATTCCGTTACATACATACAACATACATACATACATACAGGCCAAGCTTATAAAAGCGTGTTAAAAAGTGGCTTAGTTGGCTCCACACTTATTGACTTGTCTTTCCTGTGGGCTAGGCCAACTAAGCGTCAGGATGGTATAGTATAGGTGCTGGGCAAGCCTACTCCATCTAAAACAATGTCCCAGGCACTGCAGCGTCGAGTGGACTCTTCACCCATCTACCGTGAGTGAAGGTGCCACTGGACGCTGTAAAACCATTTCATTACGTAGATGCAGAGGCCTTAGGCCCGGTTTCTGAGTTGAGGATTTTGCTAAGCAAATGGGTAAGTATCGTCCTGTCTCTGCAGATTTGTCACAAAAGAGCGTGACAGAACGATAGTTAAGTATTTGCTTAGCAAAATCGGCAGATTATCTCCGTAATGACATGATTTATAAAGCGTCTAGTGGCACCTTCACTCAAACTAGATCATACTAGGCACAGCCTTCTTTACTAGGCCAATGCTTCTACAGGGTGCACTCTAAGTCGATAGCGGAACTTTAAGTAGGCTGTCTACTGATCAATACAAACAACTTGTACTAGGTGGCGAAAAAAATGGAGCTAAAAAAATATCAGCTGTTCCATACAAAAGGTCGACTCAGTACAGCGCCAAATGTATGAAACAGCTGATATTTTTTTCGCCACGTAGTACAAGTTGTTTGTATTGATCAGTAGACAGCCTACTTAAAGTTCCGCTATCGACTTAGAGTGCAACCTGTAGTATCCTAGCCCCGCCATTCAGGTATTAAAAGACCCAGTTAATCGTCTGTCCAACATGCACTTAAAATGACACAGTCTGCAATTTTCAAATCACGTGCGAAACAATGCATTTTAACATCCAATGCAACCATTTCGGTGACCCCTATTAGTATAGTAACGGGTAACAAAGACAGGTCAGCTAGAGTCTTGATGTGATCCGGTGGTGTGATTGAGATGACTAATAAATTAATTTATATCAACCACAAACGTGCGCTTAGTTAAGGCGCTGAGCATAGTGAATTAGCCCGCGCGCAAAGAGAAAAATGCACAAAATCGATTCCTGTATCAAATACACTAAACAAATAAAAAATGTTCACATATCAAACACTAGAATTAGTTGAGAGCTATCTAACACAGCCAGTTTCATGTTGATAACCTTAACAGATTGCAAGATAATTTCGCTGAAAAAAAGTGCGCAGCCTTTTTTTTTTTCAGCGAAAATATCTTAAAAACGTTTATGAATGTCAACACGAAACTGGCTGTTTTAGATAGCTCTCACCTAATTCTAGTGTTTGATATTATGTGAACATTTTCGATTTGTTTAGTGTATTTGATACAGGAATCGATTTTGTGCATTTTTCTCTTTGCGCGCGGGCTAATTCACTATGCACGGCGCCTTAACTTGATTCGGTCGAAAGTTGTTTTTTATAGTTCGTATGTAGGTAGATAGTAAAGTAAGTTATACCATGTACATATTTATATTGTACCCTAGTGTTTTTCAATTATCATTCAAGAATTTTCATGAATCATTTTTATGTTTAACCATTTGAAGACCTAAAAATTTCTAATTTATGTTAATTCGTAAAACTTTCATCATATTGTTGAGCAATACGAGTAACATACATTACAGGTAGTGCGCATGAATAATAAATACCTACTCGTATAGTTTTACTTTGCACAGCAAGTTTAGCTTCGGTGTTTGCCTCTTGCCTACAACACGTCTTCTTATTGACTCTTTGGCTACACGATGTTGTCTTATGGCGGTGACCGCTTATGTAATTGAAATACCTCTTAAAATCATACTGAGGGGTTTTGCTTAACGATTCTATGATGCCGTCACAACATTAAATTCAACAATACAATGAACTTAGTACATAATGCCAGTGGTGATACACAAAACTTTTAGAAATTTTAAATAATTAATAAAAAAATACCTAGTTACATTAAAAATTAAGAAAATATTCCAATTACCTAGTTTCTTATATTTGTCTATATTTTTGATTCATAGAATAAAAAATAGGATTTGACAATGCCCATTGCATATTAGAAATCCCATTCCCTCCCTTTAAAACCCATACAAACGGTGACATTTTTGGACCCCTAGCGGCAAATCTGAGCGCAGTACTGCCGTGCTACGGAGAAATTCGGCTAAGCGACAAAAGTGACTTTCGAGAAAAACGCAAAAACGTCGCAAAACTGGGTTTCTAAGTTATTTTCATAATTAGTTCAAGTTTATCAATTTTGTTCAGTAGAACATATTATTTAGCATCTATCTGTACTATTGACGTTAAGAAAAAATTAATATAAGTATTTTAAAATAGCAAATTTCAGGTTTTCCTTAGCAATTTAATTATTCTGTTTATATGAATACTACATTAAAAGACCGTTAAGTATACCTTAGCCGCTGTCTTGCGTATGATTTTTATAGTAAATTTTTTAGTCCAAGAAGTTAAAGGCCAATCATAAGAAAAAAAACGGCAAAGTGACTTAGCCGCTGTTTAGCTTCTTATTTGGTTTAAAAGTAGTTAAACTTTAAAAGGTAAAAAAGCCGTTAAGTAACATAGCCGCCTTTTTTGTTAGTATTATATTTTTTTATTAAAATTTATGTGTAATTACTTATTAAAAAGACGGTAAAGTACTCATCTGTTACCGAAAACCGCCTTTTTACTTAGTAAAACGTCGTTCAATAACTAAGTTATTTGGAAATAATTGGGGCTAGAGCAAACTTTTAATGGAAGGTTATAAATTAA
Source organism: Zelleria hepariella (assembly GCA_949319315.1). NCBI lineage: Eukaryota > Metazoa > Arthropoda > Insecta > Lepidoptera > Yponomeutidae > Zelleria > Zelleria hepariella. The sequence continues at coordinate 6,000 of CASGHI010000038.1, forward strand.
AAACTAATTATAAATCTAAGTTTACCTAAATCCTTTATTCATGCAAAATCATCAGTTCAAAAGTAATTCGTAACTAATATAAAATTACTTAGTTAAATATTTTATGGTTACCTACTTGACAATTAAATTTTCCAGATTTTGTATAAAGCTCCAATTTATCAGTGTCTTTTTTGTTTTTTTTTTTTTTAGTTTCTTGGTTGTTTTCATCTATCCCGTTTTCTTTGTCCTCTTTTCCTTTGTCATTTTCGATTTGCTGCTCTTTTTCTTTTGTTTTCCATCCGATTTTGTTTCATTTTCTTTTATGTATTTTTGTGAATTTAAAGAAACAAAACCACTCGCTGACGGCGAGGGAAAACATCGTGAGAAAACCCGCGTCTAAGTTGGCTCGTATTGACTTACTTGTCTTTCCTGTGGGCCAGGCCGACTAAGCTGTCAGGATTGTATAGGTGCTGGGGAAGCCTACTCCATCTATACTGGGTGTTAAAAGACCGCCAACAAAGCGGGAAACCACGTATTGTCCTCATCATAAGGAACATTTTTGCTCAAGGAACTATGCTTGGGAAATCAACAGTTTCCGAGATAATGAGGTTCAAAGACGGACTTTTCAAAATTTTTTTTTTGCAGAAATGTCTTCAGTATCTTGTTTTTAACATACCTTCTCAAGAAGCCATATCAAAATTATGAATATTTCTTACAAAAAACGACGTTAACATTGCAACCCGCAATGTATTCTAAACATCGGCACATCAAGTTTAAGTAACATAAACTTATACCTACGCTTGCGCAATATTACGTCTGTGCGTTACAAGTCCATTGCGTGAAAAAATATTTTTCAAAATTATAACCTAAAAAACCAAAATCATTTCCCAGCAATATTTTATCGAAAAAGTACTTTGTTTTGGTGTCTAGTATGCGTGGCTTTCGGGTCTGTTGGCGGTCTTTTAACACCCTGTATATCATTGTCCCAGGCACTGCAGCGTACAGTGGAACGAGCTCATAGAAGCGCGCGGACTTAGGACGCGTGGTTTAAAAAACTTCTGAATTACAATCAAAAGTATGCCAATGAGTTCTAATCGACATTCTATTTTTAAAGTACATCTTGGTAAAATCGACATTCTATTTTTAAAGTACATCTTGGTAATTTTGCGTCAAACTAATACATATTATTTACTATTTGAGCTTATGTGATTTTTTTGTATGGGAGCGAAGACATTTTATAACATTACTCTTTTGCTTCAACTAGCTTCACTTTCTGGGTTTCAAAAATTGAGTAAGTATATTATTCACTACATTTCACTCAAATAATTTACACACCGCAAGGGACCGCATTCGGGAATAATTAAATATTTTGTGCTTTTTTGTTATTTTTTTAACATTATAATTGTTTTTAAAATTAAAACTGACTTATTTCCCACCATAAATTGTTTTATTATAAAATCCTACTTATGTGCTACGATTTTCATCAGATAGAAAAGCTGGTTGAAAGTTAAATACGAATAATGTCAGGTTATAAAAAAACTTCTGAATTCCAAAGAAAATTACGCCAATGAGTTCTAATTAATATTATTTTTGGTAATTTTGCTTCAAACTTATATTTACAAAGTTATTTGAGCTTAAGTGTTTTTTTGTATGGGAGCTTATTCTTCACTTAGCTTCACTTTTTGGTTTTAAAAAAAGGAGTAGGTATATTATTTACCACATGTCATCTAAACATACTACATGCCGCAAATTACCGCATTCGAAAACAATTAAATATTTTATGTTTTATTGTTGTTTTACGTAGATATTAAATGAAGTAGGTTTTAAGTAACCGATCTAGTTATTTGGTGTTTTGTTAAAGATATCCCTAATATTAAACCTACTGACTTAGCTTAAGCTAACAAAATGAATGAGGGTTTTTTTCGAATCCCTTTATTTTACTAATACATTACTGATGGATTTAATTTTTGGAATTTGGTTTCTTGTCGATAAAATATGACTAACACGTTGACTGAATTGAATTAAATTTCTTCGATCGATTATAGGTCCGAAAAGACCTTTACGTTTTCATATTTTTTTCTGTTGTTATATTATCTTAAATAATTTTATTGCAACGTTGTATTCAAAATATCTCACCTGTCGATGAAAATGACTTTGCCACTTTTTTACCTAGTATTGTGCTTTAGCCGTATTTAGTACAGATTTAAAAGTAAATATTTTGCAACTATCATACGTAAAAACAACGTGACCGTGTTTTTACACGAACTTCGATTCATTAATATCATTAAAATAATACGAAAAAAAGACGCAAAAGTCACTTTGCGGTTTTTTTTCGTATGATTGTTGTTTTGCCGCTTTTTTGCTTATGATGTCATGTTTTGTATTAAATATTTTACTACGCATGAAGGTAGTTTTAGCTGCTTAGCCGCTTTTAATGTAAGTAAAAGTATTTAACGACTTTTTTATGTAGTATGGCCTATAAAATATAATGAAGAATACTAAGTAAAATCATAGTTTAAGTAGTTTAACGTCGTTCTTGCCTAGTAATGTAAGAAAACTACCTTTTTTCTTATGAAAACCCAAAAAACACTGCACTTAGCCGCGAAAATGCTTAGCTTATCTCCGAAACGAATAACGATAAAAATATGATTCCAAGATGGGTCGATGCGGAATCGTCTGCTTATTACGCCTATGTTGATAAGTCAAAAATGGCCATATGTCGCTTAGCCGAGTTTTTTCGTATCACGGCAGAGTAGCCCTCATTGATTGCAAATCACTTTATATCTTTCTCATTTTGTTCACAGATAATCCACAATGGCGCCATCTCTGAGCGTCGCCCAGTACTACGCGGGGAAATCCGTATTCATCACTGGCTCTACCGGGTTTATGGGCAAGGTAGGTACTTTTGCATCTTCGTAACGAGATGATTGAGCGAGCGAGCGAAACGAGAGAAGTTCTCCGAGTCTACTTGAACAATCCGGCGTTTGTTGTTTTTATGTATGTATGAATGTGCAATAAAGAGTTACTTACTTACTTACTTACTTAATGTGCGTTCGAGGATAACTTGAGTTGAGTAAGTCTGATCGTCATGAAATCTGGTAGGCGGATAAATGAAGCAAAGAGAATTTTTAAGTTCGAACATAAGCCAAATCGATCGAGGGGTTGCTGAGATATAAGGTCGCGAGTTCACAGTTCGGGGCGAACCACTAGTATTATGTTCGCCCCGATATTAATAGACCACGCAATGGAGAACTCTACTCTCCGCCACCTTCAGTTTTGGTCACGAGTTGTTCCCTCAATGCTGTGGCATTGAGGGAACAACTGAATAGAATGGAACGAGATGATTTATGCAGCGTCCATTGGCACCTTCACTCATACTAGATGGGTGGAGTGACTACTCGGACGCTGCAGTGCCTGGGACATTGTTAACCGACCTCAAAGTAGGAGGAGGTACTCAATTCGACCCGTACGTTTTTTCTTAAGGTTTGTTACATCAGATCTTTATTCTAACCGATTTTGATGATTATGTTTTGTTTGAAAGCGTGTTCTTTCCGTGTGGTCCCATAAAAAAATCGTGAAAATCTGATGAAGAGCTTCGGAGATAGAGAAAGGAAATCCTCAACGGACAGAGATCACTCGGAATCAGTCCAGCATCATAATAACAGTTTTCACCAGTTAAGTCGTTTTTTTATTTTTTTATTATTGTTAAGTTGCTGGGCAAATTCATTTCCCCTTTTAGACCATTTCTTTCGGTCCTGAGCAACCTCTAACCACTCCGGCAGATATTGGTCGAGCTCGTCCCGCCATTGTCTTTTTGGGTGACATTCAACAGGCTAAGTAAAAAAAATAATAGTTTGATGTATATTACTTTCCAGGTACTAGTCGAGAAGCTGCTGCGGTCTTGTCCAGACATCGGTAAGATCTACCTGCTGCTACGATCGAAGAAGGGACAAACCAGCAAGGAGAGGCTGGAGGACTTCGTCAACAGTCGGGTAAGAGACTCCTTGTTAGCCATGCAAACTCGCCTACACTCCTTAAAAGACCTTTTTATCAAAGCCTTTGCATCTATGTAACTAAGGCCTTTACATCTACATAATGAGATGATTTATACAGCGTCCAGTGGTACCTTCACTCACACTAGCTGGGTGAAGAGAACACTCAGCGCTGCAGTGCCTGCTGTGCATCTACGTAATGAGATGATTTATACAGCGTCCAGTGGTGAAAAGACCACTCGGCGCTGCAGTGACTGGGAGATGTTTTAGATGGAATAGGCTTGCCCAGAATCTATACCATCCTGCTTAGTCAGCCTATCCCACAGGAAAGACGAGTCATTACGTGTGGAGCCAACTAAGCCGCGGGTTTCCTCACCTTTTTAGACCTAGCTAAGTATAATAGAGACAAATGAATCTCGCAAAAAAATGTTTTGCCCTCAAGTTCCAAGTTCCTGCCCAACCGCTTGAGAATGCATGGATTTAGTTACTTTTGAATAAAAATCACTATTTGATGACATATTGAACGAATTTGTCAGGGCTGTGATTTTATAAAACCGAAAAAGTCTACTTAGCGTCATGTTATTGAAAAACGTATTAGACCGATCAATAGAGGACACAATGGAGATTTTTTATGACCGTCAGGTCAGGTCAGGTAGTTTTAATATTATCGACTAAATTAGACTTAGTGAATTTTAGAACTAAGGCATCCTATCTAATGAAAAACTAAACATCCACGGACACTCCACCGTAACTTTCGAAGCGCTCACAGCCTAGTTGGACTAGCCGTTCTTAATCGATTGGCAACAACGGCCACGGTCAGTCCATGGATGGGGGACCGCTAGTGGCAATAAAATGTGAGCGCTTCCGTGTTTCGGAACGCACGTTAAACCGTTGGTCCCGGTTGTTGTTGATTAAAAACAATCATTAAGCCATATCAGAGGTCCTTTGGGCGGCCTAAAAGCTCTGACACCAGGGGGTGTCCACTACCTCATACGATTAGTTGTCGATGTATACCTACCACCATGCATAATGCGGTCGGCACAGTAAACTATTAGTCTAAAATCATACATGGCCTTTGATTGACGCAATTCCAGCTGTCCATCTGATTTACATGGCGCAGCCGGTAGGATGGCCATGGCCACTGCCTCATACGACTACCTACCTACCTTTCGTCCTCTTTCTGTCCCAAGGTATTCGACCGCATCCACGACGAGACGCCGAAGCAGCTGTCCAAGCTCCAGCTGGTGGCCGGAGACATCCTCAAGGAGGGTATGGGTATCAGCAACGACGACAGAGCTGAGCTGGAGTCGGAGTGCCACATCGTGTTCCACTGCGCAGCTTGTGTCAGGTTTGTCACTTTATTTTCTAGCTCTTGAACACTTTAAGCTAAACTTGGCTAAACTAAGGCCTTTGCATCTGCGTAATGAGACTCATACTCACACTAGATGATACACCTTGAACTCTTAAGCTTCAGGGATTCCAGCCAGGTTTTCCTGACACGACTTGAATTGCTGAAGGTGGTGCAAATGGTGTAATCTACAGGAGAACTGGTATCTCCAGGATTGCGCTGCACAACCTGAAAGTTTACCTACTGGAGAAGTTCCTGAGGCAGGACATATTTGTCACAAACAGATGCGGCAGAATCTAAAGATAATGAAAAGGAGACCCAGGTCGAAGCCCAAAACTGCAGATCTGCCCAAAACCCACTTTCATTCATTCATATAAATTTATTGTGTATCGTGTAACAGGTTATTTACAGGTGGTAAGTATTTGTAATTAATTTTATGTGAATTACACGACACCCAGTTAGGGCACTACAATATAACAAAATTGTCTGATACAATCAGGAGGTAAAGATTATAAAATTGAAATTCTTAAATAATAATTACAGTAAATAGACACAACACTCATTTCAAGGAAAAAATACATTACTTATTATTGAATTTTGTTCTCTGTATCGTTATAAAACTCCTGCAGCGAATAAAAACATTTTTTAATTAGATATAAATTTAGTGCGGTTTTAAAAGTATTAATTTTTTGCAGTGACTTTATCGATTCCGGTATTAGATTAAATATTTTTACGGCCATTGGCTGGGGGCCCGAATTTACGAATTCTAGTTTTGACGTAGAGGTAGCTAGCTTATTCTTTGGTCTTAAATTTTCCGGACGGAAATATTGAGGGAAATTATTGCTATTATTTTTGACAAGAGTGCATAATTCTGAGATGTAGAGTGAAGTAAGGGTAAGGATTTCGTATTTTATGAAGTAGCTTTTGCAGCTAGTCATTTGATCTATATTAGCAATCCTTATGCACCTTTTTAAACGGTTTTATTTAGCTCACCCCGTTTGTTTTATTAAACGGTTTTATTTAGCTCACCCCGTTTGTTTTATTTTATTCTTTATTCTTTCTTGGGTCAAATTTAGTAATTCAAATTTCACCCTCTTCCTGTCAACCGATTAATCTGAAATTTTGTATACACTTTGGATTTTGGTGACAATACAATTATGTTTATTCATTATCATTATAAATTCAAGATGGCCGCCGCTACAAAATGGCGGATAATTTATGTTTTATTAATCCCATCAATATGGGTATCAAATGAAAGGGCTCAACAAGCAAAATACAATATACTATAAAAAATTGAAATCCAAGATGGCGGCCGCTACAAAATGGCGGATAACGTAGGTTTTATCAATCCCATCAATATGGGTATCAAATGAAAGGGCTCAACAAGCAGAATACAATATACTATAAAAAATTGAAATACAAGATGGCGGCCGTTACAAAATGGCGGATAACGTAGGTTTTATCGATCCCATCAATATGGGTATCAAATGAAAGTGCTCAATCAGGATAATACAATGTACTATATAAAATTAAAATCCAAGATGGCGGCCTCTACAAAATGGCGGATAACTTAGGTTCGAGGGGCGGAGTTGTACTGCAATAAACTAACGGGCAAGAAACCTTGCAATAATGAAGCACTAAATGAATTAAACAGAATGCGAAATAAAAACTAAAAACTAGAAAATAAAAATAGGTAAAAAAACTTTTTAAGTTAAACGGTTTTATGTTAAACATACATTGCAATGTTTAAGATAAATGTACTAAAAACCAAAAAATAATAAAATAGATACAGTCGTGGGAATTATAAACATATGCATAGACTAGACTAAAATAAAACCGTGGGGCACGTCAACACTGCCTATTTAACGACGAATTAAACGATTCTTCTATCGCACTTTAAGTCGATAATTTGTAGACAACTGACGTGCCCCACGGTTTTATTTTAGTCTAGTCTATGCATATGTTTATAATTCCCACGACTGTATCTATTTTATTATTTTTTGGTTTTTAGTACATTTATCTTAAACATTGCAATGTATGTTTAACATAAAACCGTTTAACTTAAAAAGTTTTTTTACCTATTTTTATTTATTCTTTATTCTTTCTTGGGTCAAATTTAGTAATTCAAATTTCACCCTCTTCCTGTCAACCGATTAATCTGAAATTTTGTATACACTTTGGATTTTGGTGACAATACAATTATAATTATTCATTATCATTATAAATTCAATATGGCCGCCGCTACAAAATGGCGGATAATTTATGTTTTATTAATCCCATCAATATGGGTATCAAATGAAAGGGCTCAACAAGCAGAATACAATATACTATAAAAAAAAAAAAACCAAGATGGCGGCCGCTACAAAATGGCGGATAACGTAGGTTTTATCGATCCCATCAATATGGGTATCAAATGAAAGTGCTCAACAAGCAGAATACAATATACTATAAAAAATTGAATTACAAGATGGCGGCCGCTACAAAATGGCGGATAACGTAGGTTTTATCGATCCCATCAATATGGGTATCAAATGAAAGTGCTCAACCAGTATAATACAATGTACTATATGAATTAAACAGAATGCGAAATAAAAACTAAAAACTAGAAAATAAAAATAGGTAAAAAAACTTTTTAAGTTAAACGGTTTTATGTTAAACATACATTGCAATGTTTAAGATAAATGTACTAAAAACCAAAAAATAATAAAATAGATACAGTCGTGGGAATTATAAACATATGCATAGACTAGACTAAAATAAAACCGTGGGGCACGTCAACTGCCCAAACATTTTAATCGACGATTGTAGACAATTGACGTGCCCCACGGTTTTATTTTAGTCTAGTCTATGCATATGTTTATAATTCCCACGACTGTATCTATTTTATTATTTTTTGGTTTTTAGTACATTTATCTTAAACATTGCAATGTATGTTTAACATAAAACCGTTTAACTTAAAAAGTTTTTTTACCTATTTTTTGTAGTAAAAAGAGGTTGTCTGCATCCGTACTATTTCCCCAAAGGATAACTCCATACCGAAGCCATGAGTGGGCATAGGCGTAATAAGCACAGGTGGCGGTTTTCGTATCGGTTGTTTTTTTTAGTTCAGATAGTGCATATATGAAGCTGTTTAATTTACTTTGTATTTTTTTAATGTGCTGTTTCCAGTTTAGGTTACTGTCAATTGTAAGGCCTAGAAGGCAGTGTGAGTTTACAGTTTCTATAGGCGTATTGTTAAAACGGTAATTTATATCTAAGGGTGTTTTTTGGTAGGGTCTGAACTGCATTAGTTTTGTTTTTTAAACGGTTTTATTTAGCTCACCCCGTTTGTTTTATTATTTATTCTTTCTTGGGTCAAATTTAGTAATTCAAATTTCACCCTCTTCCTGTCAACCGATTAATCTGAAATTTTGTATACACTTTGGATTTTGGTGACAATACAATTATGTTTATTCATTATCATTATAAATCCAAGATGGCGGCCGCTACAAAATGGCGGATAACGTAGGTTTTATTAATCCCATCAATATGGGTATCAAATGAAAGGGCTCAACAAGCAAAATACAATATACTATAAAAAATTGAAATCCAAGATGGCGGCCGCTACAAAATGGCGGATAACGTAGGTTTTATCAATCCCATCAATATGGGTATCAAATGAAAGGGCTCAACAAGCAGAATACAATATACTATAAAAAATTGAAATACAAGATGGCGGCCGCTACAAAATGGCGGATAACGTAGGTTTTATCGATCCCATCAATATGGGTATCAAATGAAAGTGCTCAACCAGTATAATACAATGTACTATATGAATTAAACAGAATGCGAAATAAAAACTAAAAACTAGAAAATAAAAATAGGTAAAAAAACTTTTTAAGTTAAACGGTTTTATGTTAAACATACATTGCAATGTTTAAGATAAATGTACTAAAAACCAAAAAATAATAAAATAGATACAGTCGTGGGAATTATAAACATATGCATAGACTAGACTAAAATAAAACCGTGGGGCACGTCAACTGCCTAATTATAGTGTAACATTACAAAACAAACATTTTAATCAACGATTCAGAAGTGCCCCACGGTTTTATTTTAGTCTAGTCTATGCATATGTTTATAATTCCCACGACTGTATCTATTTTATTATTTTTTGGTTTTTAGTACATTTATCTTAAACATTGCAATGTATGTTTAACATAAAACCGTTTAACTTAAAAAGTTTTATTACCTATTTTTATTTTTTTGAAGTTAATTTCTAGATTATGATCAGTAAGCCAATTTAGTAGTTTAGTTAAGTTAAGATTTAAAAGTTCTACGAGATGTGTGGTGTTTTGACAGGGTACCGCCAGAGATATGTCGTCTGCAAAAAGGATACATGGTAGGTCTGTTACTTCTGGTAAGTCATTAATGTAAATCAAGAAAAGCAAACAGCCGAGAACACTGCCTTGGTAAATTGATTTATGTAGGTTAGTTGGTTTTGATCTGTTACAGCTGATTTTTCCGGTGGTAAAGTCATGGTGTTCAATTTCTACATATTGGATACGATTTTTTAGGTAGGAGGCAAACCAATTGTACGCCATACCTCGCACTCCTATGCCATAAAGCTTTTTTAGCAAGACCTCGTATAAGACCCTATCGTAGGCTTTGCTCATGTCTAAAAGAACACCAATAGCGTTTTGCTTATTATCTATTATTTTGAGTATTTCGTTTACATACTTGAAGACCGCTAGTGTAGTGGATCGTTGTTTCCGAAAACCGTTTTGACTTTCGTTTAGAATATTAAATTTTTCACAAAAGGAATATATCCGTTTACACATAGCTGATTCAAAAATTTTTGAGAATGTAGTGAGAAGCGCTATGGGGCGATAATTGTTGGAGTCACTTTTGTCATCTTTCTTATGTAGTGGCTTGACGATTGCTATCTTGAGTAAGTCTGGGACAGTACCTTCCAAGAATGATTGATTAATGAGAGTAGATAATGGCATAGATAGTTCGCTGGCACACTGTTTTAGGAGAACAGGAGGTATTTCATCGATCCCACAGCTTCGCTTATTTTTTAGTCTTCGTATGGACCCATAAATCTCTGCTGTGTCGGTAGGGCGAATGTAGACTGAATTATCTGTGGGGGCCAACACCGGACGGCCAGCTGGCGGGCTAGTATTATGCGCTATGTCACCCACCGAGGCAAAAAACGTGTTAAAATAATTTGCAATCGTAGTTGGATCTTCAGTAGGTTCATTATTGATGTTTATTTTTATATTATTTTTATTTTTTTGTGTAAAATTATTTCTATTTGTGCGTTCTTTTACAATTCTCCACATTGTTTTCATGAGATTGTTGGATTTTATCACTTTATTTTTATAGTCAATTTTTTTGGAAGTCTCGACACTTTTTTTTAACAATTTTTCGTATTTTTTGTAGTGGTCGTTTAGGATAGGATTATTTGACTGTGTTATAAACATTTTTAGAAGACGTTTATTTTTGCTGGAAGTTCTCAAACCTTTTGTAAGCCATGTATTTTTCTGTTTTTGTTTTAGATTGATCTTCGTTATTGGTATGGTACAATCTAAAATATTGGTAATTATTTTGTTAAATGATCTGAAGTTTGTATCGACACATTTATTTGTTTTTATTATTTTGCTCCAGTCAACTTTGTTTAGCTCTAGTTTAAAGTATTGAATATTTTTTTCTGAGAATATTCTTTTTTTGGTGTACCAGATTTGTATGGGGGGAGGAATATTATGTATGTGCACAAGTACTCCTTTATGGTCTGAAAGACCGTAATTCTTTATTTCAATATCGGGTTTGTTGTTGGGATTGTGCATGTTACTAAACAGTATGTCTATAGTTGTGGAGGTGCTGTGAGTTACCCTAGTTGGTTCTTTTATTCGTGGTGTAAAGTTAAAACTTTTCATGAGATTTAACAGAGTTGCGGTGAGTTTATTTCGTTTGTTTATGTCAATATTTAAATCACCTCCTATAATTATATTTTTAAGTTTATCTTTTTTTGTTAGAAGCTGCAAGAGCTTAGTTATGGAGTCAAAGAACAATTCAGACTGTCTGTCTTTTTCAGGCCAGTACAATATTACCAATAGAATATTAAATTTAGGAATTTCTACAGCACAACTTTCAAAAATAAATTCAATGGACATTTCTGCTATTTCCCGCCGTTCTTTAAATTCGTAATTTTCTTTAATCATTATGCACACACCTCCTGCTATTCGGTTTGATCGACAGAATGATGATGCTAGTTTGTAGCCGTTGATATGCAATAGCTCTATTCTTGAAGCTGGGATCCAAGTTTCTGTTAGACCGATTGCTTGGATTTGTTTATCCTCCTCTGTTGCTGCTTTTATTAGATGACGTTTGTTTCTAAAGCTTCTTATATTTTGGAAGAGTACATTGAATTTGGGGCATTCTGATCTTTGTTTCGGTTTCGAGTTATTTCTCACGAAAAAATGATTCTGCATCGTTATTTTCGCTTATAGGGTTTTCCTGATAGAGCAATGGATTTTCGTCATTTGCAAACCAACTGTTTATTATTTGTACTGTTTCCTTTATGTCTTGAAATATTTGCTTTAAGCCGTTGTTCTTTATTATTCCATTACTCGCGTGGAACATGGGGCTGTCATAGCAGAGATTCAGGTTGGAGTCCACCACATATGCATACTTATGCTTGATGACGTCTAGAGTGAGCAGTTGGTTGAACCTTTCGACTCTTGAGTTGAAGATATCCTTGGCTGTACTGCCTTGTTTGAAGGTTGGTAAGCATAGCAGTATATTGGTGTAGTTGATATTTATTAGGTGATCTCGTACATAGGCAATTAACTCGTGGTAATTTTCAGTGCAGTTGAAATCTTCTTCTCCTATTACAATGACGACATAATCATTTTCTGTGAAGTCTCCTATTTTTGTCTCTAATCCTTGTAGTAGTTGGGTCAGGCTTCTGTTAGGTAGGAGATAATGGCACAATTTATAATTGTTTTCAAAATTGTGCTGTGCTATCTTTAGTGTATCGTTGTGCCTATTAGGCGCGGGTTCTCTCACGATGTTTTTCCTTCACAGTATTTTGTAAACGGTTAAAGTTACTTGTATTTATGACGGTGTAGCCGACTAGTTTCGGTTCTCATGTCTAGAATTTTGTATATCTCCAAATTACAGGTTCGACCAGCGTCTCAAGGATGCCGTGAACCTGAATACAGGAGGCACCCAGTGGGTGCTGCAGTTGGCCGAACACATGCAGAAGTTGGAGGTGAGACATCTTCACAGCACAATGAGGGCTACTGTTTTACTGCTCACTAGTTGGCGCCACTGTCGAGTAAGGCCTTAAAGTACGATGAGGGTATCCCGTCAGTAATTGTGTTCTGTGATCCCGTCCACTAGCACTGCAAATGAAAAAAAAATCATTATCTTCTTTTTGGATGAGTCCATGGACGCAACCAAAAGGATTTTTTTTTTTGTTTGAAAGAGATATTTCCAATGTGGTCCCATAAAAAAATGTAAAGATCTGATAAAGAACTTCAGGGATGGAGAGCGTAACTCCTCAACGGACAGCAGCAGATCACTTGGAATCAGTGCTAGTGTACGTTTTCACCAGTGAAGTCGGATTTAAAATTTTTATTAATCTTAGGGTGGCATTAATAGTCGTCGACTGAAGATCGAACTCAAGTAGGTGATCTCAGAAAAGTCAAATGCTAATGTCAAGCCTTGGCTAATGTCAAGCCTTGGCTAATGTCAAGCCTTGGCTAATTTCAAGCCTTGGCTAATGTCAAGCCTTGGCTAATGTCAAGCCTTGGCTAATGTCAAGCCTTGGCTAATGTCAATCATATGCTGACAGCTACTTAACTCAAGTTTGACATTAGCCAAGGCTTGACATTAGCATTTGACTTTTCTGAGTTCACCCACTTGAGATCGAGCTCAAGTAGGTGATCTCAGACGACTATTAATACCACTCTTAATAAATTTCGTTTCGTTAACGTTGTCTGTATTATTGATTTGTTACACGACGCCCATGAAAATTGACAGGGCCCTTTTATAATAGGTACGTTTGTAGAGATGAAACTACTGATAGGTTGGAAACTTTGAAACTCCATGCACGAAAATATAGCTCTAATTTATTCCAATTTTTTTGCGAAAACTTTACATACTTAATTGAAACAGTTTTTTGCCGGATTTTGACCTCGTGATTTATTGTTTACATTTTGCCAGCATTATTAACCTTTGCCGGGTTCGTTGTCTTAGCGAACTGATATATTAATAAATTAAGAGTTCAAAATGCAGTCAAACGTGTTGTAATTATTACCTACCTAAGAGTATCTGAAGGGGATAAGAAGTAACGCACCGCAGTTGATCGATTGTTGAAGCTGACGCTGATATAATGTCAATAGATATTAAGTAAGTAATTGGGTCATTCTTTGAGAGGTCGATTTTTTTGGTCACACCCTAGTATCTACTAAACTATACATCACACAGTACTAAAGTAGCACTTAATCGTCTACTTAACTAACAGTCTATTGAGGCATATCAAATAAAATCAATATTTCATAGAGGAAATTGCCTAAATATCCCTTTGAAGGTCAAAAAATGGGTGATTTTGCAAGTATTTTGCATGTCACACGCGTGTGCTCCTGGTATGTTTTTGTTTGTGGTTTTACTCATGTGCCCACTACTGTGCTAATTTATACCTTTCTAAATGCCCAAAGAGTGCCTCTATCCAATCGTATATCCAGCATTCTAATAGAATGAAAACTCTTGTGTCTGTAGACGTTTAAACTAATGTCACGCGGCGAGCGAAGTTGAAACCGCTCGACAAAAGTATGCTTTTATACATACTTGAATACGCGTTAAGTGTCTTGTGATTGGTGTAAAATATCGCCAATTTAACCACGGTGCTAAGATGGGACGGGTATGTCGCTAACTTTCGCGCCAACTCTGTGAGGTAAGTTCTTCACTTTTTTTTTATTTTGTTTCGGGAGGGTAATTGAAACTTGTGGTCAGTTTTGCTAGTTAAGTGATACTATTTGCACTTAACTATCTAAAGTACAGGATTGGGTATGTCCCTCAGTAGGTATTGACATCAAAATAAATACGATAGCTTTTATAGTTAAAGAGAAACAACGTCATTTTTTAATTTTATTGATATCCATGGCCGTAAAATCCATGGATTTAAGCCATGGATATCACATACCGGCCATGGATATCAAGTAAATGTTCTTAAATTTCACTTATTTTAGGGTTACGTACCGAAAAAATGCCAAATAAGACCCTATTACCAAACCAGTACATATCTGCATGTCTGTTTGCTTGTTTGCCTTACGTTTAACGGGCTGGTGTTAACTTTAAATATAATAGGTTGAATAATAAGCAAGCAGTTGATTTTTTCACAGAATCTATCTATCTATCTATTTATCTATTTTTTTTCAAATCCATTGTAATTATACGGCTTAATTAATGTACAAAAGATTAATAAAAACCGGCCGGTGCAAGCCGGACTCACTAACCGAGGGTTCCTCATTTTCTTTCAAAGAGGGATTCTTCCAAAGATATGCAAAGAATGGTCATTCTACTAGTTATTAAAAAAACAAAGAGGAATTCTACCAAATACATGAAAATAATGGTAGAATTAGCTGAGGCAGAGTAATAAAGTCCCGTTTAGCACCCTTCGTGTACAATATCCTAAAATTTTTCCTTGTTAGTCGGAGTCGCGTACCGGGGATACCGTACCACCACCTAACTAAAGCAAGGGGTAAATATAATATTAAAATATGTTACACAAATATTGTGGTGGTACGGAACCCTGAGTGTGCGAGTCTGACTCGTACTACTATGCTGGGTTAAAAAAATAAAGGCCTAAGGCATCTACGTATGAGATGATTTATCTTACCTTTGCAAATACTTTTATATGTAACTTTGAGAAGCAATAAAAGCCTATATTATTTTATTTTTTATGATATGATTTAAATAGCCTCCAGTGGTACCTTCACTCATACTAGATGGATGAAGAGGCCACTTGGCGCTGCAGTGCCTGAGACATTGTTTTAGATGGTGCTGCTGGGTAATATTCTACTAATATGTATATCTAAGTTTTTACTGTTTTTTCTCAAATAAAAATTTGATTACTTTGGTTTGATTATTATGATGTTTTATTTATATAATTTTCCTTCACTAAGGCCCTGTTTAAGTCTGTGACAGTTCATGAGTGACAATCAAGCTAAAGGAAGCATTTATGTACCACTGAAATTACTGTTTATATTTATTTTGGACACTATTTGATATCCATGGCATATTTTTTGATATCCATGGCCTGTCAAAATAGAAGATTTTTTTCTGATTAACCTATAAAGCCTCCAGGTGTGCCTCATCGACATATTGGCTAGTTTTTAAGCCCTTTTATCCTCTGTATTTTTAGTTTTCACCAACGACGAGAAAAAATAAAAGCCATGGATATCAACGAAGAACGCTTTTTTGAAGAATCATCCAATTATTGTTTGCAGCGAGAGCTCGTATTGAATACCGAGCTAGCGAAGGTTTCTCAAATTTACCCACGAGCGTAGAGTACCTTTAGACTAGATTTGTGAACTTGACGGTCGGTTTCTTGCCTTACCCTTCGTCTTGATTCATCATCATTTCCTGTTATCCCTAATCAGGGACACCTTCATTTTGCGCCTTCATCTCAAGCTCGGATATGCTCGTCCCGAGAGTGTTTACTTTCCGTGGCACTGGTCGACGCCAGGTAGGTTTACGGCGCCCACTTTTCCATGTTCCAGTTGGACACCATTTACCTAAGTGCACTTTGGAGGGGTGGTTTTCGGGTCTTCGCATAGTATGACCTATGAATATCCTCAAGCATTGGTTTACTCAAGTTTACGACTTGATTAACCATCATTATTTTTTATCTCCAGGCATTCATCCACGTCTCAACTGCCTACTGCCGCTGCGAGCTGGACACCCTGGAGGAGAGGCTCTACACAGCCAAGCACAAACCACAGGATGTTCTGTACAGCATCAAGTGGATGGAAGACGAGCTACTGGACCATATGGAGCCTAAGTACCTAACTACTTGCTTTGCTTATCACTATATAGCCATCGGATTATATGCACTATCAAAATGTTTAAAAAAAGGTCGAAATATGCACAAAATATGCACATCAAAATGCAATTGATTGAACGAGCAAGCGAAGCGAGAGAAGTTTGGTAAGTGAGTAAATAAAACAAAAATAATGTATGAACAAAATCGGTCTAGCTGTTGCTGAGATATGGGGTTCAATCACATTGCGAGTTCACAGTTTGGGGCAAGCTTCAACTATAAATCTGTGGGCGAACTACTAGGCAGTAAAATCTATCTATCTATCTATCTATATATATAAAAATGAATCGCCGTGCATTAGTCTCGCTAAAACTAAGAAACGGCTTGACCGATTTGCATATTTACAAAGCAAAGAAATATGGGAAAAGTTAAAGGATTAGCTGAAAAACGGAAGAAATAAAAATTGGTCATTTTGTATTGGAATCGCCATTTTTGACGCGGAGAGTCAAACTATTTCAGGTGATACGAAGTTCACCGGGTCAGCTATAATTAATAGATTCCGGGTCAGTGTGCGGAGCTAATGCACAAAAGGAACTTCGGGTCAGACCCGAGCTGCGTGTGCGGGGGGGGTTCAGACGATGTCCCACATAACCGACGACTGCCCGCTGTTCACCATCAAAGGCGGCGTCGCCAAGGTGCATGAGGCCGACACAGACGTAACGAGGTGGCTGGACGACTTCCCTTTCACAGTCTAAGGTTTCGAGCACAATGCCATTCGCAAAATAAATTAATATTATTGTAATTTGTGTCCAGGATGATCGAGCCTCAGCCCAACACCTATGCCTACACCAAGTCGCTGACGGAAGAGCTGGTCTCACAGTACGAAGGAAAGTTCCCCATTGCGATCGCGAGGCCATCTATTGGTGAGTTCCAATTAGTTTATAAGTCAACGTTGCCCAAAGAGCCATGGAGCGAGCAATGCTCGGTATTAAGCTCTTGGACCGTATACCGAACGTTGTAATAAGAAGCCGCACAAAAATGGCAGAGACGTCGCAAAACGAATAACTTCTTTGAAGTGGAAGTGGGCAGGACACAGCTAGATATAGGTACCGATGGCAGATGGACAAAGTCCATTGCGGAATGGCGATCCCGAGAGGGGAAGAGATCGGTTGGTAGACCACCAGCCAGATGGTCCGACGACATATCCCAAGTAGCCAGAAAACAGTGGTAACGCCTGGCACAGGATCTTGAGAGGCGGCGTGAGCATGAAGAGGCCTTAATTTACTAAGCAGGTTCACAGGCTGATGATGATGATGATGAAGATGAATTAGTTTATATTTGGTCTCTTAGGCTATCCATGTCGTCTGCAACCTGGACCTGATCATTTTCTGTGTCTAGTCCATTCTTGTACATTTCTCCACAAAGTTTACCCTTCATTTACACCACAAAGCCAGAGATATCTGGTCCGTTTTTGAATTTTCAATCATTCATTCTTCGTGGCTCAGCGACCACTCTGGATCTTGGTCAGCCTCCCTACAATCCTCCACCTGAAGCTCGCGCAGGTCTCTTTCCACCACGTATTTCCAGCGATATATGGGACTTCCGACCGAGCGACGCCCGATGGGACCCTCGTATACCCTATTTGCTGCCCTATCCTCTCCCATTCTGTCGACATGGTCAAGCCAGCGGAGTGTTGCGGATTCCCTCCGATTTTGTAGGTTACATGGACGCTCACAAAGAATGACACGCACGTGATGCACCGTGTCAAAGTAGCACAAAGAGCTATGGAGCGAGTCATGCTAGGCGTGGATCGAGTTCCTAATGTCGTTATCCGCGACTTCGGACGAAGTTTGTGTGTGGACAAGGGCAACAACATAGTGGCGCCCAAAAACTGAACGGCGGTCGGTGGGCAGACCAGCAGCTCGATGGTCGGACGAAATCGTTGTGTCGGCGGAGGGTCCATGGATGCGGATGGCAAGGGACCGTGACAGGTGGCGTGAGAGGGAAAAAGGCCTATACCCAGCAGTGGGCAGCAGTTGGCAGATGATGATGATGATGATGTACCTAGGTTATGTTTTTATAAGTGGAATGCTCATTTCTCATTTTATTTTTTAGTTACGGCATCCTACAAGGAGCCTATTCCTGGTTGGGTGGACAACCTCAACGGCCCGACGGGGCTGCTGGTCGGCGCTGGCAAGGGCGTCATCCGCTCCATGCACTGCAATGAGAACTTCAAGGCCGACGTCATACCTGTCGACATGGTGGTGAACGGGTGCATTCTGCTGGCTTACGCTACGGGCGTTGATAGGCGAGTGGTTCTTGTTTTTTTACCCCCAAACCAAAAAGAGGCGTGTTATTAACCCCCGATGGCTGATGTCAGAGGCCCTTTGGGCGGCCTAAAAACTCTGACACCAGGGGTGGCCACTACCTCATACGATAACCTATGACCAAAATGAGGGGGGTTGTAAGTTAGTGTGTGTCTGTTTGTGTGTGTGTTTGTGTGTATGTGTGTGTGTGTGTGTCTATATGTCTGTGGCACCGTAGGCCGTAGCTCCTAAACGGGTGAACGCAGGTTTTCTAGCGAGTGTTCTCAGACATCAGCGAGCGGAAGTTCGCTGTCAGACATGTTTTATCAAAATCGGTTCAGCCGTTTATGAGCCAATTTGAAGTAAAAAATCGGGGGGGTTTTTTAATTTTTTATTTATCAGGCAATCAATATAGCTCTAAGTCTGAGCTTGCGCGAGTACATAGGTATTACATGGAATTTTATTTTTGGAATTCCTATAATTATTGTTATTCTTGCAGGCCAAAGAAGATCAGCGTGTGCAACGTGACAGAGTCCGGAGTCAATCCTTTGACTTGGGGCAGAGCTGTTGATGTAGGTAAGTACACCTTCGTGAAGCACTCACAGCCTAGTTGGACTAGCCATTCTTAATCGTTTGGCGAAGTTAAGCAACATCGGGCGAGGTCAGTCCATGGATGGGTCACCGCTAGTGGCAATAATATCTGAGCGCAGTGGCGGATCCAGGAATTTCGTTTTAATGGGGCTTGAACCCAATGAGCGTAGGTTTTTAAGATTAAAAAGTATACAAAATTTATTTTTATAGAGGGTATCAGATGCTTTTGGGGGGGGGGGGGCTAAGAGGCTCAAGCTTAGCCCCCCCCCCCCCCCCCCCCCCCTTCGTTTACCTATCTATATGCCTGTCGACACCATAAATGCTCACACTTGGGCCATTGGTTTTTAAGGTTCTGTACCCGAAGGGTGCCAAACGGGACCATATTACTCTGCCTCTGACATTTTCACAGAGTATGTTTTATTTTTTTAAATAATAATCAAACGTAAGGGGGGTACCCATACAACAATCCTGTTTTTATCTTATCTTATCTTTTCCCCCCAACAGGGCGCCAACACGTGAACGAGTTCCCGTTCTCAGTCTGCCTCTGGTACCCCGGGGGGTCGTGCAAGAACTCCGCCCTGTCCCACTTCTTGGCTGCCTTGTTCACCCACGTCCTACCAGCCTATTGCATCGACCTCCTCCTATTTCTTATGGGGAAGAAGACTTTGTAAGTTCTAACTCCGATTCCTAGATGGCGCTGTCTTTGTCAGTTAAATGGAATAACTAGAACCGGGAAATTCATTTTTTTCCCTTTTTTGAAAAATTTCAGTTCTTTTTGTTCAGCGATTATGCCGTGAACGAAAAATCGTTGAACAAAAATAGCTCGGATTAACTTCAAAACTAAAAAAAAAATACCCGCCACGCTACTGTCTGTAACGCAATGGCGTGTCGATGGCGTCCCAGTAGAAGGACAAAACCGGGGTTTCCTCGTTTTTCTCCTACAACCAGGGAATTTATCATCTAAAATAAGAATCAGAATATTCTTTGCTGTAGGTACATACTACAAACACATTAAAAGGACCGACAGCATTAATAAATCGTAATTGAAGCCGTCAACTGGGAGCCCATGTTGGCACCATCGCGTTACAGACTCAGGGGGTCTAACGGCTAAAACGAAGGGCTTATTCCATCTAGTCATACACTTAGTTCTACATGGATAACTACTAAGAAAAAAAAAACCGCCTAGTTCTACATCCATATGTATGACTACTACTTCCAGCGAAGCCCATTACCCAGTGTTGCCAGTGGCAGATAGTCAAATATAACACGAGGCAGATCAAAAAGTAACATTTTCTCGAGAAAAGTAACATAACTTTTTTTTTATTGTGGAAACCTACACAATACTTTATTATGGCAGTTTATTTCACAAAAAATAAAATAAGTTTCTTGTCCCATTTGTTACACTTCGAAAAAATCTTAATAACTTTCGATCGAATAATCGACTGGCGATGCTGAAAAAGAAAGAAACATACAATCAATGATAGTTAGGGAGGCGAATAGGGGAATTTTCGGCAATACTCGAGCGTGGCAGTTTAAGATATGAGAGATACCTTAGACCTAATAGAACAACCTTGTAAAGTATTTAGCTCTATATGTAGTGACGCGCGCCTAGGATAGACGATCAGATTAGTAAAAAAAAATGGATAGTCTGAAATACTCGAGCGCGTCAGATTAAGATATTGGGGGTTGATTTTAGTGTTTAAAGACTAAATTTAACTAATCTGACGATAAGTCCTTGACGCCGCCGAGTTATAGGGTCGCGAACTTGTAAAAAAAAAACGTTAATCCGGCATTCTCGAGCGCGATTTATTTTTTATTTATTTTGAAGAATATAATCTAAAACTTACTAAAAATACAAAATCTGCCGGTTTCCGCATGACCGGAAGTGTGGAGGAGCCATTTCGTCTTCCTAAGAACGCGTTACGGCATATAAGTCGCGAACGATACATTTTACAAAAAAAAAGTTTAAATAAACAAAAAAGGTAATTTTATTTTACACAAAAAAGGTCTCTTTACACTTTTATTCAAAGTTAAAACGTTTTGACTTGAAGCATCATAAAAACTCAAACTTTTTCGGTCAGATTAAGAGAACCCACCAACATTTTTGTCAGATTAAAAAAATATGCTTTCAGGATACCGAGATAAACCTCCCCTATGAAAATCTGACGCGCTCGAGTATTTCAAAATAACTTTTTTTTTTTTGCATTTTCAAAAATTCATCGTAACTTATCGTCACGCCGAAATCGTCAGTTTTTTTAAAGGGAGCTTCCTTGGGGCCTACTTAACACCCCTTCCGAAAATCTGACGCGCTCGAGTAAATTTTTTTTTTTTGCATTTTCGACTACTTTATATGCCTACCCCCACCACGCAAACCGGCAGATTAGTATACCGTTGTTATCAGAGGCACTCGGGGCATACGTAGTATGAATATCTGACGCGCTCGAGAATGCCCAAGTAACTGTTTTTTTTTACATTTTTGAATAACCGTACACGCCAAACCCACCGCTAAAATGGTTTTTGCCATACGAGCTTTTCTTTTCGAAATTATTTTATCTTTCGATTTTGATAGGTCTCGACGGCGCCGTTGAATTACGCCATTTAGCTACCTCGCCTCCCTAACTATGATATTTGGTGTGTGTCTAATATACCAATCAATTTAAGAAAGAAAAGAAAGAAATAAAAACGTCTTTCAATACTACAAACAATCTCATGACAACATCAATGAATAAAAATAACAGTTTAAAAAAACTAAAAAAAACACGCTTTTATAGCTAACCGAACTAAAAAGTAGAAAATCATTTTTAATTACAAAGAGTTTAAAATTATAATAAAATTTTAGTTATTAACAGAATAATACCATTCAGAGTAAAAAGCGTGGGGTGCTGATATATTAAATGTTACAATCATTCTATTGGAAACTATCTATGAGATGCACCCCACGCTTTTTTTACTCTGAATTGTATTATTCTGTTAATAACTAAAAATTTATTATAATTTTGAACTCTTTGTAATTAAAAATTATTTTCTACTTTTTAGTTCGGTTAGCTATAAAAGCGTGTTTTTTTAGTTTTTTTAAACTGTTATTTATTTTAAATTTTTTAGCTCGATTTATATATTTTTTTGTAAATTACTGACATTTCTAGTACTCAAACCTCAGTTGGCTCCTTAGAGTCTTTTGATCCCTACATGAAAGAGAATCGATTGGCATAAAAAAATTTTTTTGGTACTTTATAATTTTTTTGCTGACCGTAATTTTTTTTTCCAAATTCTGTGAATGCAGTTCATAATATCTCAAAAAGTTATGAAAGGTCTCCTAAGAACGTTTTCCTGTAACTATAACGGTTAAGGTACCTGCCCTTACTGCCCCGTCTCAAAAATCCACACTGTAGGGGTATAATGGGAAATTGTTATCAAATTATTGCATTGTCATTGGTCCTTGATATGTATGCAATGTTTCAAATTAATCAGACTTCTGGAAATTGGTAAAAATTAAGCTCAAAGATTCCGTTACATACATACATACATACATACATACATACAGGCCAAGCTTATAAAAGCGTGTTAAAAAAAAAAGGCCATCATAATACATATATTAATGGAGAAAGGGTAGCTAACGTCCAAATACCCATATATATTTTTTTTATCTATTGTAAATTTACTGTGATTTACATAGACAATGATAGAGAGGTTGGAGATTTATTGGCCCACTAAAATCATTTTAGCATAATTAATATTGCTGAGTATTTCAGGGAAAGTTAATTTGAACTGGTGGATTTTTTTTGGTTGCTGGATAGTCTAAAAAGTAACACAAAAGTAACATATTGAGTCGTGTAACATGGAGGTAACATAAGAGGGTCAAAAGTAACGTAAAATGTTACTTTTGTAACATTCTGGCAACGCTGCCATTACCATTGGTGAAAATGAACTGGGTGGCAGTATATTTTTCAAAAATCGAACTTCTATTTTCGCCAATGGTAATCGGCTTCGTCTTTAGCCGGTAGACCCCCAGGACTTAGTTCGACCACAGTTCGCTGGATCAGATGATATCAAACGAACAATGACTTTGATTGCAAAAATCGCCTGCCAAAATAGTCTTAGAAAACTGACTTTACATACCACAGGGTGTGAAAATTTGCTTATAATCTTACAGCAGGTGCTAATATCCACTTTTTCATTCAATTCCAGCATGATAAAGATCCAGAAGAAAGTCAGTACCGGACTGGAAGTGCTCCAGTACTATACAACTAAAGAATGGGACTTCAAGAACGAGAACTTCCTGTCACTAAGAAAGAGACTCTCGAAGAACGACGATGAAGAGTTTTATACTGACCTCAAGGTTGTTATCTTTTAGTCAAAGGTCAATCGTAATATTGAGTGGTTCGCCCCGAACTGTGAACTCGCGACCCCATATAAACTTAACAACCCCATATCTCGGCAACCCCTCGACCGATTTGGTTCATGTTCGAACTTAAAAATTCTTTTAATTTCATTTACCCGCCTACCAAATTTCATAACGATCCGAACAAATTTACTCAAGTTATCGTCGAACGAACATTCATACATACATACATACATACATACATACATACATACATACATACATACATACATACATACATACATACATACATACAAACGCCGGATTGTTCCAGTAGACTCGGAGAACTTCGCTCGCTTCGCTCGCTCGTTCAATAAATGATTTTTACTTATTTTTAATTTATTTTGAAGATATTTTTTTCATTGGCGGCGCTGGTGGACGGGGTATCCTTCTCTTAAGGTGGGACGATAGCAACTTGGCGGAAAATACAAATTTTCACAGTTTTTTAGATTTTGTAGCTAAACTGAGCTATTTTTGTTCAGCGATTTTTCGTTCCCGGCAGTAACTCAGTATTCTTTACATTATTGTAAACAAAAAACAGCACTAATTCAGCTGATTATGTGTTCAGCCCCTGTATTCTCTAAAATATCCACCGTAATAATGACGGTTTTTAAATGTCAAAAATAAGATTGTTCATTTCAATAAGGGCTATTTTCGAGTGTTTTAATGCTCAAAGGTTGGGTGGTTTTTTTACATAATAGACCCGCTGGTCTACGAAGCAGTGGCACTGCCCGAAAACTTGTCGATGACCATAACACATAATCGGCTGAATTACCTATTGTTGTTCTGTTGTTTACAATAATGAAAAGAATAGGTACTATGTTACGAGTATTGCCGCGAACGAAAAATGGCTGAACAAAAATAGCTCAGTTTAGCTACAAAATGTAAAAAACTGTGAAAATATTGAACGTGTCTATCGTCCAACCTTAAACGCTTTTTATCTTATCTTGTATTTACCTTTGTTTCTGCCCATCCACAGGTGATAGACTGGGATCTCTACATCCGCGACTACATCAAGGGTGCGCGCGAGTTCTGCTGCAAGGAGAACCCAGCCACGCTGCCCCAGGCCAGACGATTGAACAGACAGTGAGTTTTTGACAAATTAGTTTAGATAACTCTTTAGCTAACCTAATTCTCCTCAAATACTAGTGGTTAGCCCCGAACTTTGAACTCGCGGCCCCATAACTCAGCAACCCCTCGACCAATTTGGATCATGTTCAAACTTACAAATTTTCTTTGTCTCATTTACCCGCCTACCAAATTACATGACGATCCGACTACACTAGTGGTTCGCTCCGAACTTTGAACTCGCGACCCTCTATCTCAGTAACCCCTCGACCGATTTGGCTCATGTTCGAACTTAAAAAATATTTTTGCCTCATTTACCCGCCTACCAAATTTCATGACGATCCGACTACATTTACTCAAGTTATCGTCGAAGGAACATTCATACATACATACATACATACATACATGCATACATACATACATACATACATACATACATACATACATACATAGGTACATACAAACGCCGGATTGTTCCAGTAGACTCGGAGAACTTCGCTCGCTTCGCTCGCTCGTTCAATAAATAGCTGTCTACACAGGGCTATTACTAGTGGTTCGCTCCGAACTATGAACTCGCGACCCCAGTTACAGATGTGTAACTACGCCATTCGCGCAGGCGCGCGCGCGCTTTGCAAATAAACTATACAACCCTATATCTCGGCAACCCCTCGACCGATTTGGCTCATGTTCGAACTTAAAAATTCTTTTAATTTCGTTTACCCGCCTACCAAATTTCATAACGATCCGACCAAATTTACTCAAGTTATCGTCGAACAAACATTCATACATACAAACATACAAACATACAAACATACATACATACATACATACAAACGCCGGATTGTTCCAGTAGACTCGGAGAACTTCGCTCGCTTCGCTCGCTCGTTCAATAACTAGTGGTTCGCCCCGAACTTTGAACTCGCGACCCCATATCTCAGCAACCCCTCGACCGATTTGGCTCATGTTCGAACTTAAAAATTCTCTTTACCTTATTTACCTGCGTACCAAATTTCGTGACGATCCGACTAAATTTACTCAAGTTATCGTCGAACGAACATTCATACATACAAACATACAAACATACATACATACATACATACATACATACAAACGCCGGATTGTTCCAGTAGACTCGGAGAACTTCGCTCGCTTCGCTCGCTCGTTCAAATAGCTTTATTCCTGAAACACGTCATCTTTTAAATGTGAGTTCCAACAACTTCTGTTCTACGACTTTGGTGAAAGAGCAATTTTCAATTTTCAGTCTCGGCCTTCATTCTACATAGTCTTGTCCATCAAGGGCTGAAATGCTAATTAACCGCGCTATGTTGGCAGCTGCGCTCTGTCAGCCATCAAAAGCGCGCCAGCAACGCACCCATTACAAACCGCGGCTGAATTAGCATTTAAAGTCACGTCAACATTATTGTATGACCTATGTAGGTAGATATTGTTTGTGTCCAGCTTTACTGGCTACGGATCGTTTGCTTGGAGAAGGAGCATGGTAAATAAACTACAAGGATAAGCTTTTTTCACTACACATCACTTTTCACTTCATCATCAAAATCATCAGTCCACCTCTGCCCACTGTAGGGTAGGTAGGTATAGGCATTTTTCCCCTCGCGCAACCTCTCACGGTCCGTAGCCATCCGTATCCATGGACCCTCCGCCGCTGCTGTGACAATGTCCTCCGACCATCAGGCTGCTGGTCTTCCGACTGATCATCGTCAAGGGGCCTTAGCCTGTAACGCAATGGTGCCAAAATGGGCTCTCAGTTGACGGCTTCAATTACGATTTATTAATGCTGTCAGTCCTTTTAATGTTTTTGTAGTACAGCAAAGAATATTCGGATTCTAATTTTAGATGATTAGTTCTCTGGTTGTATGAGAAAAACGAGGAAACCCCGGTTTTGTCCTTCTGCGTCCCAGAATCAAAATATTCTTTGCTGTACTACAAAAACATTAAAAGGACAGACAGCGTTAGCAAATCGTAATTGAAGTCGTCACCTGACAGCCCATTTTGGCACCATTGTGTTACAGGCTAAGGGCCCTGTTCTCGGCCGCCACTCTGTCACTGCCTTTGTCCACCGGCCATCTTCCCTCCTCGGCAGGTGTCCTGCCTGCTTTTCACTTAATTTCACTATAATTTACTGTTTTTGTTTTATTTTTTCTCAGACTCTACTACCTCGACCGACTGACGAAGATAGTTTTGTCCTGCGTCTTCGTGTATTTCATTTATTACTACGGAAAAATGTTACTCAGCGCTTTTTAGAAATAAATTAAACGAAAACATACATTTTAGAACAGTCTTCATAAGCTACTGGTACACCAGTTGTCGTCATCTCAAGCCCGAGCTCAAGTAAGTGAACTCAGAAAACAAAATCACCAACTTGAGACCTTGGCTAATGTCAAATGCTGACAGCTAGTCAAGCTTGACATTTAGCCAAGGCTTGACATTAGCCAATTTTGTTTTCTGAGATCACCTACGAGTTATTTTATATTTTTTTTTATTTTATGTCACCTACGTGTTCGAGCTTGAGATTATGACTATTAATGCCACCCTAAGTCGGGCATCACGCAGATGTGGGTAAGTGTAAGCCATGGTTAGGGTCCCGACAGAGAAACGAAACTAGTCGGCTACACCGACATAAATATCTACAAGTAAGTTTAACCGTTTACGAAATAGATACAAAATGGTTAAGGCGATTATCAAGGCACTAGTGCTAGTGCGAAGGCAATGAAAAACAATCATAATATCTTTTTTTATGCGTTTTTTACAAAAAAAAACTAGCCGTCAAATAAGACTCCCAGGCCCAGGCTTACTTAACTATTTTTAGGGCCTAGGATTTTCCAGATCCCAGAACCTTAAGAATTAATCCCACAAGATCCCACACAATGACACAAGTCAAAAGCGGCCGTTTTTTTCTCGTGCGGGATTTATTCGTAGGTTCTAGGATCTACAAATAAATTGGAATCTAGGCCTCAAGTCCTAAATAGAAGTTAAAAACTAAAACCCGACTACTAAAAGGCTCAAAACAAGAGCTGTTCATCCTTAAAATAGACTCATAGATAATTAATCGTAGTCGGAGGCCATCGGTTTATCAAATGCCAATGTGGTGTCCTCCGACGACGATTAATTATCTATGAGTCTATTTTAAGGATGAACAGCTCTTGTTTTGAGCCTTTTAGTAGTCGGGTTTTAGTTTTTAACTTCTATTTTTTTTCGAATTTTTTAGTAAGTCATTTTGGACGATCACCCAGAATAGAACCAAGAAGGGCAAAAAAAAAACACATTTTGTAATTTTTTGTTCTATTTGTTATGTTGACGCTACATATGTTATACATTTTTGAAAAGGTCTTTTAAAGCCCTTTCATTTGATACCCATGACGATGGTATCCGATAATTTTTATTTTTAGGTCCACCACTTTAGGGCGCAGCACAGCCGCCATCTTGGTTTTTTTCAAAAAATAGAAGTTAAAAACTAAAACCCGACTACTAAAATGCTCAAAACAAGACCTGTTCATCCTTAAAATAGACTCATGGATAATTAATCGTAGTCGGAGGCCATCGGTTTATCAAATGCGAATGTGGTGTCCTCCGACTACGATTAATTATCCATGAGTCTATTTTAAGGATGAACAGGTCTTGTTTTGAGCATTTTAGTAGTCGGGTTTTAGTTTTTAACTTCTATTTTTTTTTGAGCTTTTTAGTAAGTCATTTTGGACGATCACCTAGAATAGAACCAAGAAGGGCAAAAAAAAAAATACATATTGGATTTTTTTGTTCTATTTGTTATGTTGACGCTACATGTGTTTTACATTTTTGAAAAGGTCTTTTAAAGCCCTTTCATTTGATACCCATGACGATGGTATCCGATAATTTTTATTTTTGGGGCCACCACTTTAGTGCGCAGCACAGCCGCCATCTTGGTTTTTTTCAAAATTAAACTATCCTATGTTACCTGGGTAATTAAGACAAATCCAACGACACCTCATTTGTTGAAATCGGCCGAGTAGTTTAGGCTCTGCGAGGGAACAGATGAACACACAAACATACATACCCACATACATACATACATACATACATACATACATACATACATACATACATACATACATACATACATACATACATACATACATACATACATACATACGCTGCTAAAATCATAACCCTCCTTTTTGCTTCGCGTAGTCGGGTAAAAATAGTCTAAGTTAAGCCTAGGGATTCTCATTTAACGGCCCGTTTTTAGCAAAAAAACGCATAAAAAAAAAAGATATGTTTTTTTTTTTCTTGGCGGCGCTAGTGGTCGGGGTATCCTTCTCTTAAGAATCTCCTGGAGCTCTGCAGCCCTCTCGCTCACACTTTTCAACATTTTAAAATAATTTATTGTAAGAGAATGATTCAACTTTGGACGATGAAATATAGTTGAACGAGCGAGCGAAGCGAGCGAAGTTCTCCGAGTCTACTGGAACAATCCGGCGTTTGTATGTATGTATGTATGTATGTATGTATGTATGTATGTATGTATGTATGTATATATGTATGTATGTATGTATGTATGTATGAATGTTCGTTCGACGATAACTTGAGTAAATTTAGTCGGATCGTCATGAAATTTGGTAGGCAGGTAAATGAGGCCAAGAGAATTTTTAAGTTCGAACATGAGCCAAATCGGTCGAGGGGTTGCTGAGATATGGGGTTGTTAAGTTTATATGGGGTCGCGAGTTCATAGTTCGGGGCGAACCACTAGTACAAGACACAGATAATTAAGCTATCGACATGTGGACTAACTTTTGATATTATATTCTTACTAACTAGTGGTTCGCCCCGAACTTTGAACTCGCGACCCCATATCTCAGCAACCCCTCGACCGATTTGGCTCATGTTCGAACTTAAAAATTCTCTTTACCTTATTTACCTGCCTACCAAATTTCATAACGATCCGACCAAATTTACTCAAGTTATCGTCGAACGAACATTCATACATACAAACATACAAACATACAAACATACATACATACATACATACATACATACAAACGCCGGATTGTTCCAGTAGACTCGGAGAACTTCGAACGTTCAATAAAAAAATATCACGGAACTTCGATTAAAAGTAGTAGTTCCGTGATATTTTTTTTGTTACTAGGAATATGAAATTAAAAGTTAGTCCACAAATTGATAGCTTAATTGTCTGTGTTTGCAACTATATTTCATCGTCCAAAGTTGAATCATTCTCTTACAATAAATTAAAATGTTGAAAAGTGCGAGCGAGAGGGCTGCAGGGCTCCAAGAGATTCTTAAGCCACAGGGTTTAGCGCACTAATTTACTTAGCCACATCTGCGTCATGCCTAACTTAGGGCGCTATTAACGCGTTAACACGCAACGCAGGTGCAGGAGTCAATAGAAATAATTATACATAATAATGCTCAAAAATCTAGGTTTAGGTAAGTTCACACGACAGCACGTCGACCCTTACACGCTAGCACTCTACTCGGTTACATTACGGACGACTTTACAACAAAAGTGTACAGTCTGACGTGCTGTGGTGTGTACCTACTTTCATAATTTTAAATGCATGTCGAGATCTTTTTAAATAAAATTATAAAATCTCTGACCCAATTACAAAATCTCGAATAATACAAAATTAACGAAATAAAAAAAAACCGACTTCACTGATGAAAATGTACCTACACTGTGTTATTAAGCTACTGCACTGATTTCGAGTGATTTCCTGCTGTCCGTTGGGGAGTTCCGTTCTCCATCTCTGAAGTTCTTCATCAGATCTTCACCATTCACCGGAACCACATGGAAAGTTTACCCTTTCAAACTAAAAAAACTCATCAAAATCGGTTCACGTAAAAAAAAAATCTGAGGTAACAGACAAAAATAAAAATACACATACAGGTCGAATTGAGAACCTCCTTTTTGAAGTCGGTTAGAGATATTATTGTTCCATTCTAAATTATATACTTACGCAGCAAATGTATGAAGCTGCTGATTTATGTTTCACGACCCTCTCTCAATTATGACAAAATTAAATTATCTTTTTGTTACACCCTGTAGAATTTAAATAGATTTCAGTTTTTTTAAATATTATGTTTTGTATTGAAGAGTTGAAATTGAAAAATACTTATTTCGATAAAGTACCTAAATATCTCAAAAATTATGCACAAGATAAAAAATAACACAGAAACACAATTAAAATATGTAGTCACAGGGTATTTGTAACACACCGCTGAAATGCGCAATTTATAAAAATTTACAATGTATAAAATGTAAATCGTTTATTTTTTAAGCGTGTGACATTGTGAAAATAATGTAAGTAACATAAATTGTATTTAAGCATACTCGTAGCAATGAAGCGATATAATGCAGAACTACTTAACTGCAGTCTACTCATATTCAAGTAAGTATTTATAGTGTTAATATTTTTGTGTTATTAATTATTATGTAAATTGGGATCAATGTTCTTAAAGTGTAAGATTATAAATATACGTAATTTAATAATTTTTCGTTTCATTTGTTTCACTTAATTTCTAATTTAGTTTTTTTTTAACCAAAATACCTAAAACAAATATTCGGTCTTTTACCGATTTCGGTTTCCCACGATAAAAAAAATCACCCAGCCCCTCTACCCTTGTCCCCAATTTACAAAATTCAATATGTCACGATAAAAAAGTCCTAATAACCAGAGGCATTTTATATTTTTCTAGTACCTACAAATCATGACTATGCGAATTCAAAATTTAATTTAAACTAAAACTTAGTCAATATGAACGCAATATCATCAAGGTAGTACAGTAACCCCCTGTAGTACCTACAATATTTATACGCGAGGCCCTGAATAAAATCAACACGAAAAAGGTATTCCTCCAGGCGTCAATGCACTTTGGATGACAGACTTATAAAGCCTTATCACACTAGCGAGTTCAAAGCGAAGCCAATTCGCGGCAAACACGTTGCATTCGCTTCGCTTCGGGTCGACCTTCTCCTTTTTTGAAGTCGTTTAAAAATTAAGTTACTTTGAAATAGGTATGTATACAGGGTGTTAAAAGACCGCCAACAAAGCGGGACACCACGTATTGTCCTCATCATAAGGAACATTTTTGCCCTGGCAGCCTGGGCTGGGAAATCAACGGTTTCCGAGATAATGAGGTTCAAAGTAGGACTTTTCAAAACTTTTTTTTGCAGATATGCATTTAGTATCTAGTTCTTCTTCTTATTCGTGTGAGAGTGTCAAAATTATCATAGGGCATGCAGCCAGTGCCAGTATCTAGTTCTTAACATACCTTCTCAAGAAGCCATATAAAATTATGCATATTTCTTGCAAAAAACGACGTTAAAATTGCAACCCGCAATGTATTCTAAACATCGGCACTTCAAGCTTAAGTAACATAAACTGATACCTACGCTTGCACAATATGACTTCTGTACGTTACACGTCCATTGCATGATAAAATATTTTTCAAAATTATAACCTAAAAAACCAAAATCATTTCCCAGCAATCATTTATCGAAAAAGTACTTTGTTTTGGTGTCTAGTATGCGTGGCTTTCGGGTCTGTTGGCGGTCTTTTAACACCCTTTATTATTGTATATGCCCGCACCGGGATTTGAACCTGGCACCTCACGCTTGTCGGTCTAACGTCCTACCCACTAGATTGCCACCGATTCACACACAGTGAGTATTTTATGAATAATTATTGTCAGGTCGATACGAATCCGGCTTGCATGAGTACGTACTTATTGCGCATCCTTTACTCAAAACGGACGACGCACGGCGCGCAAATATTATTTTTAACAATATATATTTTTTTTTATACTGTGAAGTTTACTGTTTAGTTTATCAATTTTGTATAGTTTTTTGTTTTATCGTTGTTGCTGTAGCGTTACTTACGGTGAGTGATTTTATTATTTTTATTGGATTTAACTTACATTCCTAAGTATTTTATTGAAACTGTTCCCAGAGATTGTTATTAGGGAGAAATCTTAGATTATTGTAATTCCAGAAATACAAGACACCCATTTGTAACAAAATTATTTTTAAAAAGGACCATGGCCATTTTAGTATGAAACCAACCCCTCAACCCTTGACGCTATATTTTGGTCAATATTGACTAAGTTTATTATTTAAATACGCTTTGAATTCGCATACTCATGCTTTGTTTGCATACAGGGTGTTAAGACCGCCAACAAAGTGGGAAAGCACGTATTGTCCTCATTATAACAATCATTTTTGCTCAAGGAAGTATGCCTGGGAGATCAACGGTTTCCAAGATATTGAGGTTCAAAGTTGGTTTTAAAAAAAAAAACTTTTCTGCAGAAATGGGTGCGGTATCAAGCACTTAACATTTCTTAAGAAGCTATTGGAATATATTTTAAAGATTTCTTACAAAAAACGACGTTAAAATTGAAATCCGCAATGTATTCCAAACGTCGGCACATCGAGCAACTCTTGCGCAATAATAGGACATGTTAAATTGAGCCGCAAAATTAGATTTTTTCTTCGAGTTGTGTCGAATGAGAGGTTTCCGTGAATTAGCCCCCTGGGCATTCGACGCCACCGTGGCCACCCTCGAACTGCGCGCGAGTGCTTTTATAATAATCAATCTTAAAATGTTTCCCTAGTATGGGTTTGTGCAGGCGCTGTACATAGTGAATAGCCCACGCGCCAAGAAAAATGCACAAAATCGATTCCTGTATCAAATACACTAAAGAAATCGAAAATTTTCACATATCAAACCCTAGAATTAGGTGAGACCTATCTAAAACAGCCAGTTTCGTGCTGACATTCATAAACGTTTTGAAGATATTTTTGATGAAAAAAAATAGGCGACGCACTTTTTTTCAAACAAAATATCTTGCAATCTGTTATGGGTATCAACACAAAACTGGCTGTTTTAGATAGCTCTCACCTAATTCTAGGGTTTGATATGTGAACATTTTCGATTTATTTTGTGTATTTGATACAGGAATCGTTTTTGTGCATTTTTTTTGCGCGCGGGCTAATTCACTATGCCCAGCGCCTTAAGGCGTCGTGCATAGTGAATTAGCCCGCGCACAAAGAAAAATTTACAAAATCGATTCCTGTATCAGATATCAATCGAATCTAAAAAGTACACATATTATTATATAACCTGTTACAACTCTTTTTACATGGTGTGCTGGTCAACAGTATGTCAATTCTTTAAAAAAGGATGAAAAACAATTCTTTTATAACCTCAAACTTTTTTTAAACTGGCTGTGTTAGATAGATAGCTCTCACAGTCTCACCTAACTCTTGTGTTCTATATTTGTATACTTTTTCGTTTACTTATTCGTTTAGTGAACTTTCGTGTATCTAATACAGGAACCGGGGGTCTACCGGCTAAGAAGAAGCCGATTACCATTGGCGAAAATCGAAGTTCGATTTCTGAAAAATGTACTGCCATTTTACTGCCACCCAGTAAATTTTTCATAAATCGAACTTCGATTTTCGCCAATGGTAATCGGCTTCCTCTTAGCCGGTAGACCCCCAGATTTTGTTCATCTTTCTTTGCGCGCGGGCTATTCACTATGCACGGCGCCTTAATAATATCTCATCGAACATCATGCAGCACTAAATATTTTGTAAAATTAAGAAATCATCTCATCACCTAAATGCAAATGACTATTTGGCCTTTCGAGAACAAAAACTTCTAAAATTATCTGTTTTGATGTTTATTTTATTCAAACTTCCGGGCTTTAGGATTTCCTCCAAATAAAATTTAGGTTTAATAATTTATGGAAATTTATAATGTTGTTAAATATTATGCCACACTAACTAGCTAACTAACCAGGGATGTGACATGGACTAAGTACCTACCTAGGTAATGAACCATGTAGTTTCTTAAGATGTTTCGAGTGAGAATAAGCCAAATAATTATTAATGAATAATGATTTATTCAAAACAAAACATAAAAAGTTTAAATAGGTAAAAAAAAATAACTTGTAAAAAAAACAAATAAGACTAGGTTATTATATTACACGTACCTATTTTGTCTTACAATTAAAAATACATAGACCATAAAATGTCATACTTCTTATACCAAAAATACATAATGCAGTGTCCAAAAGTGTGACGAAGACGAATTAACTTTGTAGTGAACTAACAACGAAACAACGATCCCAGCATATTGAAAATGTTAGACATGTATATTTTTAGGGTTCCGTAGCTCAAAAGGGTAAAACGGAACCATTATAGGATTTACTTTATAGGATAGACCCATTGAGTTTAAATTTGATTGTGTATGTCGGTGCCTTAAACCCGGACGTAAATCAATGAATTTTAAACATGTGGAACACTTTTTTGGGTTTGTTTGGGAAAAAAAAAGTTTTATATTTTCTCTTAGAGGGTGCTAAAAAGTAGAGTGTTCACCTCGGGAGCGATACTTTTTCAAGCTCTGGTACTTTGAAACCTTTTTTGCGCTTAGGATTTCTCTTTAGGAACCCTCGCTACGCTCTGGATTCAAAGAAACACTCTCGCCTAAAAAGTAATGTTTTAGTCCCTCGGGTAACAATCTACTATGCATAGGTCGGTCGTTAGCGTCATTATGTATCCCACCAAAAACATTTTCTTGTAAATGTTGCCAAGACGAGACCCCGAACTATCACCGTCAAAAATTTATCAGATCTCATGCAGGTCAAGCTTCTAGCTCTAACTCTACAAGCCCTAAGTTAACAAACTCTGCACCTTAGTCAAAATATGTGGCTTGGCCGTTTCGTATCGTTCGTTTCGTTTCGTTAAGCGCTAGAGGTTTTGATGATCATCAACAGTGAGTCAGTGACGAAATTTTGTTGATCGGGTTTAATCCAAACCCAAGTTATGAGGGTTCAAAAAACGACGAAGCGCTTCGATGAAAAGGTAGTAGTGCCCCCTTGAGCTTCGCTACTCGTCTTGGCGGGGCCACTAGCGTGCCCCCAGATGTAACTTAATTCGATATTATCTTTATTACACGCGAAAGCAAGACTTTTCTTTTATTATCAAGGCCCCGTCTTATTACAAACACTGTACATTAACACAACAGTGACACGAGGTATCCAGTAGGTAGCACACGAGTTCATTACATTCACTTATCCACATAAGTCAGCAGGTCAATGTATTCATATACAAGGTGTTATTTTGTAAAGTGACACCCGACTCAGGGGTAATTATTTACACGATACTGAAGCAAAAAAAATAAAATAGTAAGTGGCCAGTTGGCCACCCCTGCCCCTCTACCCTTTGTCAATATTGTGCAATGAGCCGTTTTAAACGCACAAGCACAAATGTGAAGCACTCACATCCTACTTAGTTGGATTAACTGTCGATTTCTGAATTGAGATTTTAATTAACGTAAACTGTATCGTAATGTATCTACAGATTTCTCACAAAAGAGCGTGACAGAACAATACTCAAGTATTTTATTCTTTTTCTTTAATTAGCCTGGATGTTAGTGTCCCACTCCTGGGCAAAGGCCTCCCCTCTTGTCTTCCACATATCTCTATCATGTGCCACTCAAGTATTTATTTAGTAAAATTCTCAATTCAGAAACCGTGCTTAAGTTAAGCAACAACGGGCGCGGTCAGTCTATGGATGGGTGACCGCTAATGGCAAAAATAATATTATCTGAGCGCTTCCGTGCTTCGGAAGGCACGTTTTTTAAAGCCGTTGGTCCCGGCTGTTAACCATCGTTAAGCCACGTCAGAGCTCGCTCCGCTCGCTAGTTCAATTATAAAAAAAAATATGGACATGTCTGGTGCATTTTTGCAACAAACGATGCACAGCTCTTGACCTTACACAATAATTTCATTTTAATAACAAATAAGTACTGGCCATGACCATTGACCACACGAGTGATAAAAGTTAATGAAGTGTTGCCTGTAGGCCCGTGACTCCTGTGAGATTATACTTCAAAAAGACTAGCTCTTTCCCGCGACTTCGTCCACGTAGACGTTTTGTTTTTAGGCTTCCGTACCCACAGGGTAAAGGACTCTATTACTAAGACTCCGCTCTGTCCGCTTGCCGTTTTTATAAATAATGGTACGGAATCCTTCGTGCACGAGTCCGACTCGCACTTGGTCGGTTTTTTTTATATTCTTTATGTGGGTAAACAAGAAGAGTAAACAAAAACAAAGTTTTTTGTGGTATTAATGTTACACGCAATATTAAAATACAAAAAATTCACAAAGCTTCGTCAAAATATTTGGGCAAGGCAATAAACTCCTTTACTTCAGCAACTGAGATTCTCACATCTTTTGTTGAATGGAACAAAACATGAGGATAACAAAATAATTTATTGTTTTACTATCAACTCTTCACGAGTACTTGTCAAACGTAATTTATACTTTGTAAGCAATCAAACGTATACTAGCATAACTACTATTAGTGGTAGGTAATAAGTGAGTTGGTTGTAATTTTCGCATAGCAACATGGAAACCAAAGATTGTAATTGTAATTCCTAAGGAATGTCTCAAAATAATGCTAAAAATATAAATTTTGTTTTAAAACTTTAACTTTCGTAAGCCCTGCACATTTTTATATCGATTTAACCCCTTCGGCCACGTGGTCCGACCGGCTTGTTCGATCGGTCGGACGATCAATATTTTTTTTACTGATGGTTCGATTGATTAAACTTCTAGTTCTCTTACTTTTATTTTGTCGGAATAGCCAGAATAAATAGAATAAATTTTAATTTAAACACAAATTTTAACTGATTTAACACTCGTTTTATTATTTTTTACATTTTCCAACATTTCGAGACCTTTGCAAAATGTTGGAAAATGTAAAAAGTTAATAAAACGGGTGTTAAATCCGTTAAAAAAAAAATTGTGTTTAAATTATGTATAGTTCTCATGCACACCTAAGAAAATATTAAAGAATAAAATGAAAATACCTACCTACTATGGCGTGAAAAAAAAATGCTGAGAAAAAATAGCCCAGTTTAGCTACAAAATAATAATTAAAAAAAACTGTGAAAATTGTGCATTTCCCGCTACGCTGCTTTCGTTGACCGTTTATCTAATTTGAAAATTAAAATGTTAGGGCTTTTTTTTATTATCAGTTTTTTTGCAGAATATAGTCTACCCGATAATAAATTGCCATCATAGCTGACCTTACAATCCAAAACTGACTCTCATTGAACTCTCTTTGTAATTTCCAAGGGTCAGCGTCCATTAATACTGTTATTACTGCACGTCATTTTTGATGAACTGACTGAGTAGACCTTGCAGGGTGGGTTGAATTGACTAGACAGACTTTTTGAACGAGCGAGCGAAGCAAGAGAAATTTTCCGAGTCTACTGGAACAATCCAGCGCTTGTATGTATGCATGTTTGTATGTATGTATGTATGTATGTATGAATGTTCGTTTGACGATAACTTGAGTAATTTTATTTGGATCGTAGTGAAATTTGGTATGCAGATAAATAAGGTAAAGAGAATTTTAAGGTTCAAACATGAGCCAATCGGTCCAGGGTTTGCTAAGATATGGATTCGCGAGTTCATAGTTCGGGGTAAACCACTAGTTGTATCTTTAAACCGACCATCAGTTTCTTAACTCAAGTCTGAACTACAATGTAATGTATTTAAATTAATGTTTTAATCCAAGATTGAAACCAATCCGAGATGGTTCTCTATCCCTAGATCCCTAGCTATCCGCGTCCAAATACCATAAAAGACAGAAGAAAACTAATAAGCTGTCAGGCAGTATTAGATCAGTATACTAAGTAGATAATACGCGCGGGATGAGAATTGGATGGAACCTTGTCAAAGTCAATCGAAAACATACTTTATTTTACTTTGAAAAGGATGCATCGACGCGAGTTTGCTTACCGCGCGCGTCTCAGTTCCAAAAGGTCGCATCCCATTCTCATCTCATCCCGCGCGGATTATACCTAGGTGCTGTGAGAAGAGAAAGAAAGACCATTCCAAAATTTGCCATACAGTAGCTAGATAGGTACGGTCAACCACAGTCACAGATACCCCATGGCAGCTCTTACCGCGCGTGGCATAAAGGCGCCAATCGAACAAAAAGGGGTATCCTAGCGTGCGGCGACTGTACCACGGACGTAATTTACGTCCGTGATAGGTAGGTACTTAACCAATAGTTTGGCCAACAAAACAAAAATTCTGTTACTTCGACTGCGGAAACGAATCGAGAGGTGAAGGAAAACCGGTGGTAGGTACCAGTACCACCAAATTCGGCAGCCGGCAGCCAAGCTACATGACTCTCCAAACTGCGAATGCTCCGACACAGATCAAACTGATTGAAACTGCTCATCATATTCTTTGGGAGTGTCCACTGTCTGTGGAGTATAATGAACGAGATGCAATGCTCTCAGGCACTCAAATTCTAATGACAAACCTTCAGCGGTGAATTATGTGGATCTAGTTGCAAATATTCCGATCATTTAAGAAATTCTGCCACCAATATTACTGGTTCTATTTTGCAGGGTTGTAGGCCCATAGGAGAATGGCCCATAAATGATTTTTTGGGCTTAGACAATAATTTGAGTTCCTATCCTTTCTTAAAAATTAGTCCGTAACGACCGAATGTCGAAACGCCTGGATTAAAAAGTTGTAAAGACGAATAAAGTTGCTAAAATTATAATAAAACGGAACTTTCCAACCATCATAAGTGGACTCAGCGAAAACCGGCATACTTTATTTAAAAAAATACAATTTGACTATTTTTGACTAAGGCTGGTATGAATAGTCCTCTGAGATCACCTACTTGAGATCGGTCTCAAGTAGGTGAACTCAGAAAACAAAAATCACCGACTTGAGACATTGGCTTATTAATAAACCTATCTTAGGCGCGAACTTGAGTCCTCGATTTGAGTAAAGAATGAACTATTTGAACGAATGATACCATTTAAAGTTCAAAATGTGGTCAAAAGGCTTAAACCCAACTCAAAAGTACTAGGCGCCCATACATTATAAAGAGACTATTCGAAAAGGCACAACCTGAGTTTGGCCTCTTTTTGGTCCATAAAATTGTCCATGGTCCGGTGTTATTCAGTTGTCAACTTGTCATTTATATAATAGTCCAGGACTCCACAAACATAAAAGTGATGTTACAAGATATAACACGAACTCTACTCCAAATAGGTACTCGATTATAATAACTAGTGGTTCACCGCGAACTGTGAACTCAGGATGACTAACTTTTTGCTAACCCCATATCCACTCTTCGTCCGATTTGGATTTGGATGTTAGAATTTTAAAATTCTTTTAATTCCATTAAGCCGCCTTTATATTTTTATGACGACACAATCATTCATACATACAAACATACAAACATACTTCGATCGCTCGTTCAATATGACGACACAATTTTGTAGCGGCACCCTGGTCTAGACAAAAAGGAACAGATCTGACTCGCTTCAGCCATTTTTATTCAGCATTGTTATTCGTTACTTTGGCAACAGAGAGCTTGATCTTGAGTGAGTAACTCAGCATATTAATAAAGCAGCGCTTACTTGAGACCGATCTCAAGTCCTCGACTTGGGTCAAGAATGAACTATTTCAACGACTTGAGTAAAGATTGTACTAGGCTACCATACATTAGAAAGAGGCTAGCCACAACCTCAGTTTCACCTTCAAAGAGGTTCGTAAGGTGAACAACTTTTTTCACTGTTTTCAGAACTGTCGAATAAAAGAAAAAACTTTTTCTATTGTCAAACATCAGTCAAACTACGAAAATAATTATTATAAAAATGTCTCGTAAATTCTTGTGATTTTCAGTATATTGAACGTTTTAGTCGGTTATGGATAATAAGTGGCGCCAGAGAGGTTATTTTCAATATTTTGGCCGAAAAATATCATGCCGGAAACTTCCAACAGAGAGCTTCAGTTCATTCGAGCTTCCGTTATTCGAGCTTCCGTTTTTCGAGCTTCAGTACCTAGCGGACCCAGTTGGATGACCTCTACAAACGAGTTGCTGACAAGACAGGTATTTATTCACTATAATTGTATAAAATATACATAGTTCACGATACAAGTTACAGATATCGTCAGTTAGGTCTTTAAAATACCCCATCATCAACGTTTTTTGCGCATTTAATATAACTTTAGAGGTTATGTTTACGTAGAGAAAGTAGTAATTTGCCAAGCGAATTTATAATAAATTATAGACCGACTGCAAACCTAACGTTTGATCGTTGCGCACATCATTCTACTACATTAATGTTTTATTTTGATTACAGGAAAATCAGAAAGTACCTACTGTTCGACGCATAATCGACGAAGTTAGGGCGTTATGATAGGAGGGATAAAAACCAAGGCAATTTTAAAACACCAGCTTTGGTCCCGAAACCTGGAATAATGTGTGGAGAATGAACACATAAAATGAGGGGAAGAATACTCGACTCAGCGCAAATTCATGTCAGGTGTAGAAATTTTAGATGATGATTAGGAAACAATATTGTATTAATAAATATGTTACAACTCTCCCAGGCTTGTTTATTTTCCAATTAGAAAAATAAATAGATAATTATGTAACATTAATGAAGGTCTTCCCTATTCAGATTTATCTTCAAGTATCAACTTAATTTACTGAATACCTACTACTCGTATGAATGATACCACACCCTCAAGTTTTGCCTACTATATCCGCTTTATATTTTATGCATGCCTAGAAACCTCTATGGTCCAACTGGGCTTTGAAGGCCGGCAAATTGTCTTAAAAAAACTAGGTACGAGTAAGAGGTTTGAATTGTATGTTGTGCTGCCATCTACATGATATGTATCATACTATATGAAACTTTCTGTCACCAATCGCCATATAAGAGATTCCGGATGTTTATGCACGCCTAATACCTTCAGACCATTGACATGACGTCATTCACGTTACAGCACTCAAATTCTATTGTACACACGACAGCACGTCAAAGTGTACACTTTTGTTGTAAAGTCGCCCGTAACGTAACCGAGTAGAGTACTAGCGTGTAAAGGTCGACGTGTTATCGTGTGTACGTGCGTTTCACGAAATAATTCCCTTAGATTGTACAAAAATAGTCCCTATTACGTCGTAATAAGAGTT
This sequence comes from Zelleria hepariella, assembly GCA_949319315.1. Classification (NCBI taxonomy): domain Eukaryota; kingdom Metazoa; phylum Arthropoda; class Insecta; order Lepidoptera; family Yponomeutidae; genus Zelleria; species Zelleria hepariella. The sequence goes on from CASGHI010000038.1 coordinate 47,729, forward strand.
TCGTCAAGGGAACTCTTTCGTAAGGAAAGAGTTGAAATATACTTTCTGCCTTTTTATTAGTGTGTGGTGTAGTTTCTTACAAGATTATGGGAGCCTGCAAATAGTAGTTTTTCTTTGAAATTAAAACTTAATTTTGACAACACTTCTGTATTTGGCCAAGTACAAGCTCGTAGCTTCTGATTCTACCATGCCTTTATAGGTAGTATTTGAGTTTTAGATGGTGACGCGGTGGTGGCATAATGGGTAGAACAATGGACTCGGAATCGAGGGATCCTGGTTCGAGTCCCGATGAGGGCATGTACCCTACCCATGACATTAATTTATTTCAAAGTCGCATACATACCACTCCCTGACTGTGAAGGAAAACATCGTGAGGAAACCGGAGCGTCTGAGGCTATATACCAAACTAAACTCAAACTTAGTACCAGCTTATTTTTTTAAACCTCAGCTCTTCGGAGTTCTTTCTTGGTAATATGACTGTGGGGCTCTGAACTGCTGGAGTTTTGCAGCTCGAAGAACTCGGGCTGGTAGAAACACTTTTCTGGCTAGTCATAGCGATGTGGTAGAGGTGCCGGTCGAATGACGACGACAAATTATTTCACACCACAAGGTCCCTTTCCACGTAACTTCCGATGTCGACGATGGTCCTAAGTATATTGTTAAGCTGCAACTTCTTGCGGTAGGTTCGCTTTGGATGCGCGCTGACTAAACATCATTTTTGTTTATTAATTATCAAAGAAAATAACTCCCCTTCTTGCTTTGCGTAGTCGGGTAATGAAAAACACGAACTTGAGTCGGCTATCGCCTGCACTTGGAAATGACAGTCGCAAGTCTGGTCTCAAGTAGGTGAACTCACGTAAGATTGTGTCTATTAATATGCCAGCGACTCCGGTCTCAAGTAAGTGATCTAACAGCTTCTTAACATTTTATGCATGCCTAGTACTCTAAACCACATTGTATTGAAATTGAGACGTCACGGACTGTCAAAAGATGAATGACTCACTCAATTCCGAGCTCAAGTCGGCTCTATTAATATGGAGTCGACTCAAGTAAGTCGACTCACTCAAGCAAGTCGGCTAATGTCAATGTCAATCTCAAGATCGTGTCTATTAATAAGCAAACAGCTACTCAAGTTTGACATTACCCAAGGCTTGACATTTACCTCCTTGAGATCGATCTCAAGTAGGTGAACTCAGACGACTATTAATACCACCCTAATATAATACGTTTGCGTCAAGTTTTATAAAACTGGATAATGATAATATATTTAGTTGACTGCTTAGTAAACATTTCCAATTAACCTTAGAGCCTTCGGTTTGTGGAATAAATACCAAATTTTACTTAACTTTATGATGTTGAATTTAAAATTAATGTAAAATAACATAGGTATTTAAATGCCAAGTTACTATTAGGACAATATCAAAACAAAATCAGAATTCATACACCTGACCTCAATTAAAAAACAATGATGTATTTGAGTTGCTACCTACTAATAATGTGAATGAACCCGTATGTCTGACTGCTCTCCCTTATTACGACGCAACTAAGTTTATATTTCAATAGCAACATCATTTCCCACGTTCATTGGGACCTTAGTTGGGCTGCATCTAGCGTGACGTGTATGAATGACGCTTCACTTCGCGTGTGAAATAATAGGTCGACTCAGCGAAAATCGTCATACGGGCAATACCGTCTAGCAAGAGAAACAACGGTTTCTGAAGGAACTACAAAGATGGCGGTACAATCTACGAAACAATAACACTGTTCTAGTTCTAATAAACTGACACAGATGGTGATATGAGTACAACGAAGAAAACCAGCAGCCATTTAAATTTCGTTCATTTGGCAACTTCCATTTGAGTAATTACCACGTGAGAAAAAAAAATAAAATTGCTTACGGTCAATATTAACGAGATCCATGGAGCTAAGCGTATTTTTTATTAATTTAGCGATCTATTTGTTATATCAGATTCAAAATGAACACATTTTTCACGAAGTTATTCGTAGTGAAAAGAAACCTAGCCTCAAAATGTGGTGGGGAAATCCGTCCACATTTTGGAGGGCAAGATCGTCATAATGCCGGATTTTGCCTCTTTCAGATATCTTTTGTCTCAAATATGTTTCTAATTAGTCAACGGCCAAGTCACACAACATTAACTATAATAATAAAGAAATCGCAGTAAGGAACCTTAGACTTGGCACTACTTTGTCTAGATTTCATTACTTTTTAGAGATAAACAAGCAGCTCCATCGAGACTTGGCTAGTTTTTTACAGAATGTTTTTTGTGGGATTGACGTTGACCGATACTAACCTGACTTGCGATTACAATCTGATTCTATGCAAAACACCTTTTGCAATGCATTATGTGACTTCCTAGTTTTGTAAAAAACTACCATAAATTATTATTACCTACTTACCTACTTCGTAACAGCAAAATCATATCTACTTATAGTTAGAGAGCTGGTGACCAATCGAGATATTTTTTCGTACAAGGCTAGGAGTTGGTAGGCTGATAGAATAGACTTCGCTGAGTCTGGGAAAAATATTTTTTTGGCACGGTCGCGGTTGAAAGTTAGATTTTTTCGACTTTGAAAGTTTAAATGTATGGGTGCAGTATATTTTTTTTGTCGTACAAGGCTAGAAACTTCTAGGTTAGTTGTTGAGACTCCGTTGCACAAGAAAATATTTGTTTTTTTGGCCGAGCGTGGTTGAAAGTTTTATTTTTATAACCCAAAAATTCACACTTTCTAGGTTATAAAAAACAATATTTCTACCGCGTTTGGCTAGTAATAAATAGGGATTTCGTGATCAGCGGAGACTAAAAAGGCAGCCTAAAAACTCCCAGCCTTGTAGACAAAAAAGAAATGACTCAACCCATACATTTAAACTTTCAAAGTCGAAAAAATCTAACTTTCAACCGCGACCGGACCAAAAAAATTTTTTTCCCAGACTCAGCGAAGTCTACTCTATCAGCCTACTAACTCCCAGCCTTGTACGAAAAAATATCTCGATTGGTCACCAGCTCTCCAACTATTATTTCCTTACAAACTTTGAGATCTCAAAAATTCTCATTATGACCTAATGAGACCGAGCTTTTGCCCGCGACTTCGTCCGCATGGACTACAGGAAAAGGATAATTGTGTGCTTTACTTTGCTCCTAAGTGTAAAAGCGTGATAATATATAGCCTATGTGTTATTCTGATGTCTAAGCTATATCTATTCCAAATTTCATCCAAATCCGTTCAGCCGTTTCAGCGTGAAAGAGTAACAAACACACTCACTCACTCACTCACAAACTTTCGCATTTATAATACAAATCTTCTATACTTATAATAAAACTCTAGCGAAGTCAATTCTGTACATTGAATATTTTTAGAAAAAAACTAGCAGGGGTTACTAAGTAAACTATACTGAATCCAAAAATGCAAAAAAAACGGTTTATGTCTGTCTGTCTGTCTGTCTGTCTGTCTGTCTGTCTGTCTGTATGAACACGATAAACGCGAACACCGCTGAATAGTTTTCAACCAAACTTAACATGGTCGTAACACACGTTTCTGGGAGTAACTTAGGCTATCCGATGTTTAGAATACATTGCGGGTTGCAATTTTAACTTCGTTTTTTGTAAGAAATATTCATAATTTGGATATGGCTTCTTGAGAAGGTATGTTAAGAACGTGATACTGAACATATTTCTGCAAAAAAAAATTTAAAGTCCGACTTTGAACCACATTCTCTCGAAAACCTACATTGCGGGTTGCAATTTTAACTTGATTTTTTGTAAGAAATATCCATAATTTTGATATGGCTTCTTGAGAAGGTATGTTAAGAACGTGATACTGAACACATTTCCGAAAAAAAAAAATTTGAAGTCTGACTTTATTATCTCGGAAACCGTTGATTTCCCAGGCATAGTTCCTTGGGCAAAAATGTTCGTTATGATGAGGACTATACGTATACGTACGTATACGTGGTCTCCCGCTTTGTTGGCGGTCTTTTAACACTCTGTATAATAGCACGCTACGACTTTTGGCATTTGGGGCGCATATTGTAAATGAAAAATCGGCATTTGTTTTTATTTTATTTTGGCGGAAAATGTTAGTTCTACAAGCGTAGCATAAGGCCGGGTTAGAGCGTATCTATGGGTTTAAAACAATAGGTATCTCACTCTTTTGTTTGACGTAGAGCGGGATGGACAGAGCCATAGATACGCTCTAACCCAGCCTTATGATGCTTGCTGGAGGGAATTGTGAGTGGTTTTCGGTGGATGTCGGACAAAGTGTATCGATGTTAGAAATGTAGTACTGTTGCGTCGCGGTCGAAATGTTCTGGACGCGAGGTTGAAATTTTTTTTGTGCCTTTTTTTAAATATTTACTCTACTGAGCCCAACTTGATATTAAAAAAATATATTTTTCATCTCCCACGCTCGGAAAGTTTGCTGTTACTAGTAACTTACGATCGTGTAAAGGCCGGATTTAAACTATCTGAACTTTTGTGCGCTTCGAAATTTGAACGCGACGCCGGGACAGTCTTTCCCGCGCCCTATGGTTTTGAAAAAGAAAAAAACACTGGCCGTTTAAGTAGATGCCAGATCCCGATGGAAAATAAAACCTCATTCATAGTTCGTTTAAACGCGTATTTCAGCGAAAGCGATTGTTCGTGCCCATCCTCTATACAAAACTGTGAATGTAAATGGTGCATAAGCATCTTTTAAAAAGGTAAAGTCACGGAATAGAACATTCAGAAACGCGGTTTCTTCTTATAGTCTTTTCAATATTTTGTACACATATTTATTTTTAAATACCAGTAAATAAAAAAAATGCTGCGCTTCTGTTTTATCAAAAAGATAATTATGTTTTAGTTTGTTAAATACATTTTTTTAAACGATATTACTAATTTCATTTTTTATCTCCTACAAATTTTTAATTTATATGGTATAAGTTCAGAATGCACCCGGAAAAAAAAACATTCTTTTATTTACATTATTTTTGTGTCTGGATAAATAAACTTCAGGAAATTATTAATAAAACGAATGGTTTTAATACCAACGAAGCTCAAAACTTTAGTGCGGCAGCCGTAACTACAGTAAAATATGCTTTTAAAAGGAACTTATTTGACTCACCTGTTTTGCCTGTAAGTAGTTGTCTATAGAGTTTGTCCCGCTTGGCTAACAAAGTCATTTCCTCGCTTCTGTGAGATGAAAAGTTTTGTGTTTCGCACGAATGCAATATTATTTGCGTCTCGTGCTTCTGAATACCTCGCTACGCTCAGGTTTCTTTTTTTGAACCACTCGCTACGCTCGTGGCTCAATTTTAGAAACCTTCGCTAGCTCGGTTTTCAATACAAGCACTCGCCGCAAACAATAATTTTGCATTCTTGCATAACAAATAACTATTGTTTGCCGTAGAGCGGGATAGACAGAGTTATTTGCGGTAGATACGCTCTAACCGAACCTTATACTTTGCTTGCTGGCTTAGCATGAGAATGGGTAAGACCTTATCTATGGGCTTATAACTTTATCTATCCCACTCTACGTCGAGGGAGATACATAATAAACCCCCATACTTCCCAGGCAATTCTTATGCTAAGCTTCCTGGTATCTTACACGGGCGATACCTAATCTAAACAAAACATATTTTATCATAAATTTATTGTTTAGATTAGGGCACACACACACACACAGACAGACACACAGGCAGGCACACCCTCATAAACACATAAACAGACACACACACAAAGCTATCAAACTTATGACACCCCTCTTTGTTGGTCGGGGGTTAAAAAAAACCTTCCTTTTGAGTTTTCCTCCACAGTCGAATTTAAATTAAATGTCACATGTGTAAAAACGCATACGAAGTCGCGGGCACAGCTAGTAATAAATATCCCACCAAAAACATTCTGTAAAAACTAGCCAGGTCTCGATGGATCTGCTTGTTTATCTCTAAAAAAGTAATGAAATCTAGACAAAGTCGTGCCAAGTCTAAGGTTCCTTACTGCGATTTCTTTATTATTATAGTTAATGTTGTGAGACTTGGCCGTTGAAGGGTACACAAGCGGTTCTGGCGACAGATTGGTGCAATGGTGTCATGGAGCACCTGGTTTTGTACCCTTGTGTACCCTTCAACAGCCAAGTCTCACAATATTAACTATAATAATAAAGAAATCGCAGTAAGGAACCTTAGACTTGGCACGACTTTGTCTAGATTTCATTACTTTTTTAGAGATAAACAAGCAGATCCATCGAGACCTGGCTAGTTTTTACAGAATGTTTTTGGTGGGATTTCACTTCTTTTTGTAGAAACGAGGGCATATTGACTAATTTTATTCGATTTTCTTATTTGACACAGTTTTTAAATTTGTGTAATGTTCGAGTAGAATAAAGTTAATCGTCTGACTATTTCTTGTTGAACGAGCGAGCGAAGCGAGCGAAGTCCTCCGAGTCTGCTGGAATAATCCGGCGTTTGTATGTATGTATGTTTGTATGTATGAATGTTTGTTCGACGATAACTTGAGTAAATTTGGTCGGATCGTTACGAAATTGGTTAGGCGGGTAAACTAAATTAAAAGAATTTTTAAATTCGAACATGAGCCAAATCGGTCGATGGGTTGCCGAGATATGGGGTTGTATAGTTTAAATGCAAAGCGCGCGCGCGCCTGCGCGAATGGCGTAAGCAAAGTTATACATCTGTAACTGAGGTCGCGAGTTCATAGTTTGGAGCGAACCACTAGTGGGACGCTATAGGCTAGATTAAATAAAGATGTGTCCCACTACGCTGGATTTTTGCAATGACAGGCGATTTTTTTATGTACCAATAGTAGAAGGGGCATTACCATAATATCTCTAATAAAGCTGATACCAGCTGAGGGTTCTTCATCAGATACTTCAGACCTTAGATTTTTAACATAAAATAAAGCGGCCCACCAAGTTGAATATTTTTTGTAAGGGCGGTATATGTCGATCTATAATAGTTTGGTTGGGCTCTTGTGTTTTCTAATCAGGGTCACCAGGTACTCCAGATCTTCGATTATCCTAGTTTTTATAGTTTTCCCTTTATGTGGCCATTAAACCCTAACTCTGTACCAAATTTCAGCTCTCTGAGTTTATGGGAAGTACTAGTTCTATTAGGGCTCTTGTGTTTTCTAATCAGGGTCACCAGGTACTCCAGATCTTCGATTATCCTAGTTTTTATAGTTTTCCCTTTATGTGGCCATTAAACCCTAACTCTGTACCAAATTTCAGCTCTCTGAGTTTATGGGAAGTACTAGTTCTATTAGGGCTCTTGTGTTTTCTAATCAGGGTCACCAGGTACTCCAGATCTTCGATTATCCTAGTTTTTATAGTTGTCCCTTTATGTGCCCATTAAACCCTAACTCTGTACCAAATTTCAGCTCTCTGAGTTTATGGGAAGTACTAGTTCTATTAGGGCTCTTGTGTTTTCTAATCAGGGTCACCAGGTACTCCAGATCTTCGATTATCCTAGTTTTTATAGTTTTCCCTTTATGTGCCCATTAAACCCTAACTCTGTACCAAATTTCAGCTCTCTGAGTTTATGGGAAGTACTAGTTCTATTAGGGCTCTTGTGTTTTCTAATCAGGGTCACCAGGTACTCCAGATCTTCGATTATCCTAGTTTTTATAGTTTTCCCTTTATGTGCCCATTAAACCCTAACTCTGTACCAAATTTCAGCTCTCTGAGTTTATGGGAAGTACTAGTTCTATTAGGGCTCTTGTGTTTTCTAATCAGGGTCACCAGGTACTCCAGATCTTCGATTATCCTAGTTTTTATAGTTTTCCCTTTATGAGGCCATTCAACCCTAACTCTGTACCAAATTTCAGTTCTCTGAGTTTATGGGAAGTACTAGTTCTATTATGATGATCATGAGTGAGTGAGTGAGTGAGTGAGTGAGTGAGTGTGTGTCATAAATGCGAAACTTTGCTTTCGCTTAACTTCGGAAGTAAATGACCTACAGACTTGAAATTTTGGATTTTAAGTATGTGATTATAGCTTACTAGATGACGAAAATTTCTGCGTTCTGGTCTTATCCAGAGATTCTCAAATAGGGGCCTGAAAATGCGGCGAAATGGTTCCAGTAAAGGATGGTACGGCAGTGTTTGCTTCGCGCTCGACCTGGCGGGGGCACTGCCGTGCCCCCAGATAAGTGGGACAAGGTCAATGTCCCAGCCACTTCGCTGACCAAGTGGTCGTCACCCATCTAGGGTGGCATTAGTCGTCAGCTCAAGCTCGAGCTCAAGGAGGTGATCTCAGAAAACAAAATCACCGACTTGAGACCTTGGCTTAATGTCAATGTCAATATCAAGCTGGTGTCGTGTTTGTGCTCTCAAAGTTCCCGGGGTGCTATTACCCTGTAAGAAGAGCTCAGATGTTTTGTAACACGTTAGGGAGCCTCCATAAATTACGTGAGATGTTTAAGGGGGGAGGGGGTCGAGTCAAATCTCATCTCATCTAATCTTACGCTGGAGAGAGGGGGGTCTCGGCAAATATCACGCAATTTTTTTTTTATTGAAACAAAAAAAAATATTTTGGGCACATTTTTATTACACTTATAAATTAAACTCTCAGCAAAATAGATTACTAGTCTTAAAGCATTTTTTTTTTTCTTTTTTGCTTTAACAATCCTACGCGTTCAACCCCCACATTTTGAAAAATCTCACGTGAGATTGGGGGATGGGGGAGGGGGTTAAATAAAATCTCACGACATCTCACCAGGGGGGAGGGAGGGACAGAAAATTTTAAAAAAACACCTCTCGTAATTTATGGACGCCCCCTTATAAGTACTTTGAAGTAGCAATACCACTCGCTAACTTTACTGTGAAGGAAAACATCGTGAGGAAACCCGCGGCTTAGTTGTCTCCACACGTATTGACTTGTACGACTTGTAGGATGGTATAATGATGCAAGCCTACTCCATCTAAAATTCTTAAACAATGTCCCAGGCACTGCAGCACCGAGTGGTCTCTTCACCCATCTAATATCAGTGATGGTGCCACTGGACGTGGATCTTATTACGTAGATGTAAAGGCTTTAGTTTTTTTTTAATATTTCTCTCACATCAGTGAGGTTTTGTGGGCACGGGCCGCAGCCAAGTGTATTTTATTGTGTGTCACCTTTGAATAAAACATGGAGGTACTTAGGTACTCGTAATTCTAATTATTATTCCTCAAAATGCTAAATATTAAACAGGCGTGGATTTAGGTCACGACTGACGAATGTAGATCGTGTGCCAGTTTTCTTATAATTATTTTATTCTAGGTTTTTTTTTCCACGTGCTAAGTGGAGGGAGCCACTATCTTCTTCTTCGCCGTTGCACTCTTGTCAGAGCGGTCGTGGTCCACACGTAGTATCGTCATCAGTGGCTGATGTTGCGCGCCTTACGATGCCACGCCATTTCTCTCGGTCAGAGGTTTCGCGGGTGCAATTATCTGAAAACCCTTAAATGCCACGGGAATTGCTCTGCCGTAGAATTACCCATTCACACAGTGTTTTGCCCACAGTGGTCTTGATTTGGTCAGTCCATCGCATCGGTGGTTTTCCCCAGGTTCTAGTGCCCTCCACCCTTGATTACAATGCGTTACAATACTTACAATGCGCACAAAAATCTAAAATCTCAAGATGCGACTTTGTACGGTCGGCCACAATCTCAGATACCCCATGGCAGCTCTTACCGCGCGCGGCATAAGGGTGCCAATCGAACAAAAAGGGGTATCTGAGACTGTGGCCGACTGTACAGTACTTGACAGGCGCTGCTTGATGCCGAGTTCTCTAAGGATGGAGTCGTTGGTTCTGAATTCCGTCCACGATACTCCAAGCATTTTTCTCCAGCACCACATTTTCAGAGCGTCTGTTTTTCCTTTTCGATTTCTCGGAGAGTCCACGATTCCGCGGCGTAGAGAAAAATGGGGAACACCAGTATGTATACGAGCCGGTTCTTAATGCCTTTGGTAATGTTGCGGTTCTTCCATACCTTCTTTAACTTATCCATTACCGATCTGGTTATCGCCATACGACGTTTTACTTCATCAACGCAGCCCCCATTATTAGAGATCAGTGCACCCAAATAAATACAATGTAGATATTAATGGCCCACCATGCCAAGAACAGTCATCAAAAAGGTCTCACAATCAGCCCATTGCTGCTGAGTACAACATTACGTGCCCATTTTTTTTTTCTGGTCTGTATTATTTATTGGTGTACCTACAATAAGGAATCTTACCTTTTATCTTATGGTTGGTAAGCAACTTACAGAAACACTTACTTACGTCTTTTAACCTAGTGTTTAGTCCCAAATTCGACCGCATTCAATTGCATTCGGT
>CASGHI010000039.1:0-43193 GCA_949319315.1 Zelleria hepariella
GTACCCAACATAAGTACAATACTAGCCCCGATGTACACCTTATTAAGGAAAGATGTCAGGTACGAGTGGACGGATGAATGTCACGATGCATTTAATAAGGTAAAGGAAATGTTGATTTCGAGTGATATCCTGGCACATTACACACCAGAATTACCTCTGATATTAACTAGCGATGCTTCGAGTGTAGGTATAGGTGCGGTAATTTCACATTTAATGTCAGCAAAAGAAGGAAAAGAAGAAGGTACTACGGCCTGTAACGAACGACCAATTGCATATGCGTCGCGAGTATTGAACAAGGCGGAAAGATCATACTCCCAGATCGAAAAGGAGGCATTATCGATAATATATGGTGTCAGAAAGTTTCATCAATATTTATATGGCCGGAAGTTCGTTTTAAGGACGGATCACAAACCTTTAGTTTCGATTTTCGGTGATAAGACAGGTATTCCTGTGATGGCTGCTAGCAGGATGCAGCGCTGGGCTGTATTGCTAGCGGGCTACGATTACGATATAGAGTACGTGAGGAGTGAAAAGAACGCGGCAGACGCTTTGTCGAGGTTACCAACGGGTATTAGGAAGACAGAGCCGAAAGAGATCACGTACGTAAATTTTGTCCAAGATTTTTTGCCAGTTAGCAGACACAGAGTAAAAGAGGAAATAGTAAAAGATGACGTGCTAAAGAAGGTTGTGTTATATTTACAAACTGGTTGGCCGATGACGTGTACAGATGAGAAATTAAGACCATTTTACAGTAGGCGCAACGAATTGTATCTGGATGCAGGGTGTATTGTTTGGGGCTACAGAATGGTGATACCACAGTCTTTAACCGCAATGATATTAAAAGAGCTTCATGTGGCCCATTTAGGCATAGTCAAAATGAAGAGTGTGGCACGAAGCTACGTGTGGTGGGCCGGCATCGACGGCGATATAGAGCGCGTGTGCCGCGCGTGCGACACCTGCGCGGCCGAGAGCCCGGCGCCCGCGCGCGCGCCGCCGCAGCCGTGGCCTTACCATCCGGAGCCGTGGACGAGACTACATGTCGACTTTCTAGGGCCATTTGAAGGGCGAACATATTTAGTGATCATAGATTCTACAACCAAATGGATAGAAGTATTTGCTATGCCTAAAACGACAGCTTCAGCAGTTATAAAAGTATTGCGGGAAACGTTTGCAAGGTACGGATTACCAAAACAAGTAGTGTCAGATAACGGGCCACCGTTCACTAGTAGGGAGTACACAGAATTTATGGTGAGCAATGGTGTTTCAGTGACTTACTCGGCGGCCTATCACCCAGCATCGAACGGAGCGGCGGAAGGGGCTGTGAAACTGTGCAAGCGGGCAATAAAAAAGGCAATGCGCGATAGGCTCGACGTGGATGTAGCGTTACAGGCGTATTTGATGGCATATAGGAATGTCACTCATAGCACAACTGGCATGTCACCGGCAATGTTGTTACAGCGCAGGAACCTGCGCTCGCGCCTCGACCTGCTCGGGCAGCAGCACGACGTGCAGGCACGGGTGCACGAGGCGCAGGAGCGGCAGACGCGTCACGCAGGGGGACAGAATAGGGAGTTTGAGGTCGGAGACACGGTCTGGACTAGGGATTTTGGTGTGGGGAAGAAGTGGTGTAGTGGTCAAGTACAAGAAAAAATGGGTTCAAGAAATTATGTAATTGGCAGGGAAAACGGTCTACTGGTTAAAAGACATGTGGATCAGGTAAGAAGCCGCCCTAACAGGATGTTTGACTTACCATGCCCGGGTAGCCCTAGCACTGGGTCGAGCCCAGGCCGGGTGCTCGCCGGCCCGTCCTCTGCCGCCACAGAGGGCCCGCAGCCGGCGCCGAGCGCGCCTCCACGGCCTCCACCCACCTTGCCGCCGGAGGGTCGCTCAGTACGTGTTAGGAGACCGGTTCTTAGATACGGTCTTGATATAGATTAAATGTTTTAAGGTAGTATAAGCAGTTTGTTAATGGATAAGTATGGGAATATATTAAGTTACTTAGATAAGATTTAGATAAGATGTATTGGAGTATGTACGAGCCTAGGAGTTACATTTGATTGTTTATTTCTAGTATTGCTAATTAAGTTGGGGGGTGTGATATATGACATATGTGGGTATCTTGGCTTTCTCTCTCTTCGAAATAAATATCGTATTGAATGGACGCGTTTTACTGAGCTCCCCAAATAAGCTAGATAGCACAGCAAGCTAGGCAGTACCTATCACCTATTTTACAGTTCTCTTGCAGACTATTACAGCTTACATCACATAGCGTCGTCATCCAGTCACCAGGAGCTAATAAACACGTCTCTCACTTAGATGCTATGCATCGTCACATGCCGAATAATAGTGCAAGTTTTACATTAAAATAAAACTTGTATTATTAAGCAGAGACGATGCATAGCATCCCATTAAGGCCTATGAAGCCACATTGAACGGACTCAACCCCAGGTGACAAATATGTCGGCAACAGGAAGTAATTTAAATCTGTTACCAATAATAATGAGAATAGCTAAACCGGAAGTGACGCTCTCTGCTTAATAATACAAGTTTTATTTTAATGTAAAACTTGCACTATTTTTACCCGACTACGCGAAGCAAAAAGGAGGGTTATGATTTTAGCAGCGTATGTATGTATGTATGTATGTATGTATGTATGTATGTATGTATGTATGTTTGTGTGTTCATCTGTTCCCTCGCAGAGCCTAAACTACTCGGCCGATTTCAACAAATGAGGTGTCGTTGGATTCGTCTTAATCACCCAGGTAACATAGGATAGTTTAATTTTGAAAAAAACCAAGATGGCGGCTGTGCTGCGCCCTAAAGTGGTAAACCTAAAAATAAAAATTATCGGATACCATCGTCATGGGTATCAAATGAAAGGGCTTTAAAAGACCTTTTCAAAAATGTATAACACATGTAGCGTCAACATAACAAAAAGAACAAAAAATTCCAAAATGTGTTTTTTTTTTGCCCTTCTTGGTTCTATTCTGGGTGATCGTCCAAAATGACTTACTAAAAAGCTCAAAAAAAAATAGAAGTTAAAAACTAAAACCCGACTACTAAAAGGCTTAAAACAAGACCTGTTTATCCTTAAAATAGACTCATAGATAATTAATCGTAGTCGGAGGACACCACATTCGCATTTGATAAACCGATGGCCTCCGACTACGATTAATTATCTATGAGTCTATTTTAAGGATAAACAGGTCTTGTTTTAAGCCTTTTAGTAGTCGGGTTTTAGTTTTTAACTTCAATTTTTTGTTTAGCGATTTTTCGTTCGCGGCAATAAAACAGTATTCTTATCATTATTGTAAACATCAGAACAACAATAATTCAGGCAATTAATTATGTGTTCTGGCTTACGAAGCAGTGGCACTGCCCAAAAAACTTGTCGTAGACCAAAACACATTATAGGCACAGATAATTTTTGAACGAGCGAGCGAAGCGAGCGAAGTTCTCCGAGTCTACTTGAACAATCCGGCGTTTGTATGTATGTATGTATGTATGTATGTATGAATGTTCGTTCGACGATAACTTGAGTAAATTAAGTCGGATCGTCATGAAATTCGGTAGGCAGGTAAATGAGGCAAAGAGAATTTTTAAGTTCGAACATGAGCCAAATCGGTCGAGGGGTTGCCGAGATATGGGGTTGTTAAGGTTATATGGGATGAGAGAGGGCGCCACTGCTGCCTCTCAGTAACATTAAAATAGTGCTAAAAAGTGGTTTTAAAAGTGATAAAAACGTAAATCTAATCAGTAAACAGTGAAACCAGTGATAAAAACTAACAAAATTTATTTATTTCTTTATTTATTGAACGAGCGAGCGAAGCGAGCGAAGTTCTCCGAGTCTACTGGAGTAATCCGGCGTTTGTATGTATGTATGTATGTATGTATGTATGTATGTATGTATGTATGTATGTATGAATGTTCGTTCGATGATAACTTGAGTAAATTTACTCGGATCGTGATGAAATTTGGTAGGCGGGTAAAGGAGGTAAAGAGAATTTTTAAGTTCGAACATGAGCCAAATCGGTCGAGGGTTTGCTGAGATATGGGGTCGCGAGTTCGAAGTTCGGGGCGAACCACTAGTTTTAATAAGTACACAAAACAGATTACAGTCGGTAGGTACATTTAAAACAAATCATCACTAGCACAGAATATATAAATATACAAGGCACTAGCAGGTTCGGATCTGGACTGTAGTCCAAGGTATGTATACATAGAAGTTATTAAAATTTACTTAATACTAATGTGAACAGTGCTTAAAGAACATTGTTTATAAAGAAAGGTTATACAGCTAAATTATTTTGATTTATTCGAACAACTGCTGACGTCTTATTTAGATGTTGGGGGTATTATATTATTATTTATGCAAGTGAACTATAAATACAAATTCTGTTTGGAAACAATATTGTGGATATCGGACGTAAAACTCAGTGGAAACAATAAAAATAAACTTTTACGGGTCGCGAAATAATCCGTAACAAGAACTCTATTTTAATCCAAAAAATTTTGCTAATTGCTAAGGTCCAAAGTACACCAGATTAGAAAATTCAAAACAGCGCCATCTATTTTAAATAGATGGCGATGTTTTGAATTTTCTAATCTAATTCTAATCTATCTAATCTATATATATATATAGTTATTCTACTTCCTAACAGAGGGCGTCACTAAAGTTTGTTTATCAGAGCCATCTAGTGTTCAAAATTATAAACCAAAAAGTCCTGCTATGCAATAATAGAGGTCGCTTTACTTCAAAACTACAAGAGAGTCCTATACATATCCTATATTAAAATGGAAGAAATACTAGATAAACTACAAAAATATCCAAAATGATCTAGAGGCACAAAAACTTGAAATAAGATAAAGCGGCGAACAAGTTACAGAAAACATTCAATGTGAAATGAAACAAAATGAAAAAAATATTTAATATCACTTTAATTGGATTGTTGTACTACGGCGCGCGTGGGGACGTATCCAACACGTAGATGCCCGTTTGACAACTTTGATCTTATGTAAAGTGGTGCACCTGTTGGGTACCCCAGAGTCCAGAGCGCAACCAAACACACAAAAATACACCTGAGAATCCCCATCAGGTGCATCACCTACATTGACCTGGTGCGACGTGACCATGCGCATCCTCAAGGTCCATTCTGCGAGGGCACCATACACCAAAATACACTCGCAGTACTTTCCCGTCAAGTGTACAGGTCACGCCGACCTGATGCAATGTGGGTACACAAATTGGGTCTACCACCTGAGCACACCACAACACAAAATGCACTCTGGTGGCTTTCCCGCAATGAACACAGGCTATTGTAGAGTTGGATGGGAGCAAAGAATTGGGTTATGGGGATGCATATGGATGGACTGGGTAACTGGGCTATGGGGTTGAGACAACGGTCGTCTGCCATTAAAATGTTTCAAGTAATTAAATTGGCAGACGGTGACTTGCTGTTCACTAAATGGGCCACCTAAATAAGCCGCCGCTTATGGGTCTAACCCTGGACAGCAAGGTGGCAACATCGTTGTGAACATCTCAGGGTGTCGAGAGGTATGCGCCGCTTTCTACCCAGTAACTGTAGTGATAGCCACAGTCACAGTGCCAACTCGCGTCTTATGCATCTTTCACTTCTATCCTGCGAGCATATAGCTCTTGCGCTCCACTCTGGACTCTGGACGGCCGATAAAGGCAAGCCAGAGGTGAGGGTCCCGGTCCTCTTGGATTCCAATCCACTCTTGTACAAAGACGTGGATGCGAGGACCTTCGGAAGACTCGGGTCCGTGGTACCGCCACATACCAACAGCTCGCCACAAGCTGCCCTGCGATGGAGGAACCATAATGGTCCCTCCATTCCCTTAGTCGCCTTTAACGACACCCACGGGAAGAAATGGGTTGGTCCGATTCTGTACCTCCCGGGAACCCGGGGGTTATTATTATTATTTAAGTTTATATGGGGTCGCGAGTTCATAGTTCGGGGCGAGCCACTAGTTATTTAAGTTTATATGGGGTCGCGAGTTCATAGTTCGGGGCGAGCCACTAGTTTAGCAGTGTTTATAGTCTGTTTATCCTTACCGTCATATTCTCGTGGAGTTGCGTCGAGACCGGGTAGGTCTCCCACTGCACGACGACGGCCACATAGATCAGCGGTGTGAATAATATCGCGGCCAGTATCCATATGGCCGCAACAAGGCACAGGGCGCACTTGCGGCGCATCGGTCGCACGTCGGGATTCGATGAGATGCCGAGATAGCGGTCCACGGCTATGGCTGTGAGAGTGAACACGGACGCTGCTTCCGCTACACCTGAAAAACATGGCTTATTAACAAGATTGTTAGCGTCTTCCAGATCTTCCACTCTAACTCCTAGATTACAGTGTGCAGAAATTATTGACATTATTATTTTTAGTTTTGTAGGTGCAAAATGATTTCCCCAAAACGCAATTAATCGGTGTTTAAGAAAACTAAAAAACACGCTTTTATAGCTAACCGAACTAAAAAGTAGAAAATAATTTTTAATTACAAAGAGTTTACATTATACGTATAGTAAAAGAAGGTCGAACAATCAATCATAACATAACTAATTACCTTAAAATAAAATTATGATAAAATTTTTGTTATTAAAATAATAATTCAATTCAGAGTAAAAAGCGTGAATTTCTGCGTTCTGGTCTTATCCAGAGGTTCTCAAATAGGGGCCTGAAAATGCGGCGAAATGGTTCCAGTAAAGGATGGTACGGCAGTGTTTGCTTCGCGCTCGACCTGGCGGGGGCACTGCCGTGCCCCCCCAGATAAAATGTACGCAATGTAGTGCAAAAGATACGGCCTCTATAGCCTCGCAAAGCCGCAATATCGGTATGGTCCTGTTGCCTACAGTCCAAATGAACATTGCGTGTAAGGATGGAACTTATTTGACCGTCCGTAGTCTACTTGATTCAGGTAGTCAGACTTTTATATCCCAAGAGTTGTTGAAAAAGTTACAACTGAAAACATTCAGAAAAAATGTGACTGTTTGCACTTTGGCACAATTTTATAATAACATCTCCTCCATGGAGCCTATTCTAATAAATAGAAATTTAAGAATTTGTGACGCTGACAATGTTCAATTAATTGGGTTTTGTGATGCATCTCAATCTGCGTATGGCTGTACTGTGTCTGTACGGGCAAGCCACAATGGCGAAATACAATATGTTAATTGACTATGTGCCAAATCACGCGTAGCGCCATTAAAGCGCAAGCTAACAATACCTAAACTTGAAGTTACAAGTGCATCGTTGCTCGCTAAGGTAATATCCAAATCAAAGACTCTGACTGGAATAAATTATGTTTATTTGTTTACCGACTCTATGGTAGCATTAGCTTGGATCCAGGCAGAGTATAGCAAGCAAGATGTACTGGTAAAAAACAGGGTAAGGGAGGTCAATAACCTCACTTCACCGAGTTCCTGGTTCCTGGTGTAAAAAAGTCCGTCTGATTTAGTTTCACGTGGAGTTGATCCGGGGACTCTCGCTTCCAACACACTTTGGTGAAAGGGGCGAGACTTTCTCAGCGATAAAAAAATTACAGTCCACTATTCAAAAGAATCGAAGTCAGTAAATGTAGAGTCAATAACCCTCCCACCAGTGATTAAAAATGAGAACTCGACCTTAAAAGGAGAGTCTGATTCTTTTCATTCTACTGAAAACTAAGGTGTGTTGGCTGCGTGTGGCATCTTGGATGAAAAATGCTCTAATTGTATTTGCAACGTGTTATTGCCATTATATTCAGGTTTTACTATAATAGTAATACGGTTTTACTATAATATTACAAAAATGGAGCGAAAAAAATATCAGCTGTTTCATACATTTGGCACAGTACTGAGTCGACCTTTTGTATGGAACAGCTGATATTTTTTTCAGTCTATTTTTTTCGCCACCTGGTACAAGTTGTTTGTATTGATCAGTAGATAGCCCACTTAAAGTTCCGCTATCGACCTAGAGTGCACCCTGTAGTGGTTCGCCCCCAACTATGAACTCGCGACCCTATATCTCATTAAATTGACATTACATACCTATGAAAGTAGTTTAACAACCATTGCCAATAGTTGACATGTAGTGATAGTTACGTTTAAGACGGTGTTTTAAATTGACCCTTGAAAATCAAATCAAATGAGTGATATTGCTTTCGCTCACCTTGTATATAATTAAACAGCATGCATATCGTATCTCCAACTGGCAGCGGTGTTAAAGCCTTGCTCAGCTGGATAGGCATACAAATGATCGTCACCAGTAGATCTGCTACGCAAAGGTTCACAATAAATATGCTGTTAACGCTGAAACAAATATTTGATTGAATGTTGCTTATTGATTTCAGTATGTCGTTGGTTATGCCTTCGCAGCCTGGGCTTTTACCGGATTTGGTTTTGGTAATTAGTTGTATTATCTCACTTTCGTTAAAGTCATTTACCTTCTCAGAAAATATACTTAGTGGTTGTATGTTGTCACTATCGGCTTTGTTGTTATCTACGTATAATTTTTCGTAGTATGATGTTGCTATTTCCAAAATATCATGTCTATGTTGGTTATTTTTCAGTTTAGTTATCCATTTTTTTGTTTTGTTAATTTCTTTATATGCCCTTTTTAAGCTTCCAGATATGTTTAGATGTTTCTGTATGATTTCTGTTTTATGTTTTGTGTAGTCTTCTTTTATCATTCTATTAGCTTTTTTATATAAAAAGCTCAGTTCCAACTTCTCTTCTTTGCTTAAGGGTTTCTTTTTTTGTAGCTCTGATCTGCGACTTATGAGTGTTTTCGTGTTTTCAGATAGTATTGACTTCTTTTGTTTCTGAATGCTATTCGTTGTGGGTACTAAACTTTCTGTGATCCACGACTCTAGTCTGTTGTAGTACGTTTGAACGGGTTCGTCTGTTTCTGTATTCATAATAGTATTTCTGTTGCTCAACATCTTCTCTATTATTGCGGTTTTTTGTTCATCTGTCTCTATTATTCTTGGTATTATGTTTTTAAATAGTGTTCGTTTTTTCTTTGCTGGAGACAGGTTGAAGGTTCCTCTGACTAGGCGATGGTCGGATGGAAATTGAATGTTCAGCACGTCCACATCTGTGAAGTACTTTTTGTTTGAAAGAATAAAATCAATTTCGTTTGTATTCTTTTTGTCCGGTGTTATCCAAGTCCATCTACGATTGTCTTTCTTTTTGAATAAGGTATTATTAATGAATAATTTATTTTCTAGCGCATATTCTCTAGCGTCGTTGTCCTCTAGCGTTTCGGGTTCCTAGGCCAAACTTGCCTGCGACCAAGTTTTCACTATCTTTTGGTATACCTATTTTTGCATTGAAGTCTCCTATTATTATTTTTGTCTTTTCTGTCATAAGTTTTGCTTGATCGATTGTTTTGTAGAAATTGCCTATTTCCTCTATGCTTGAATCTTTTGTTGGAGCGTGTACTTGTATGATAGAGATATTTTGCTGTCCAAACTTGAGGTTAAGTATAGAAATTCTTTCCGAGAGACCTATAAAGCTCAGAATATTTCGTTTGTGTTTCTTCTTAATCAAAAAGCCTGTTCCTAGATGGCCCTTTGTTTGTCCATAATAGCAAAATATGTGTTCACTGTCTTCTTCAATGTGGTTTCCAACTCTTCTTATTTCCGCTAGGCCGATAATGTCGTATTTTATGTGTTCTAATGAATGTTTCAACTGGATAATTTTTTCTTCTGAAGCTAGAGATCGGGCATTATATGTGCATATGTAGATGCTATTGTTGATAGGTGACTTTTTGTTGACTGGAGGGTTTTGGTCTAAATCTCCCGCGGTGACCGGCCGTTTTGGGAGATATCTTTTTGTTTTATAGTTTTTTTGTTTAGTTTTTTGTGGAGGAGCCTGTGTTTCCTATGCTTCCTCGAATGACTGGGCTTCCTTTGAGTTTCGAGTCAAATAGATTGTAATATCGGGTTTGGTTTTCTTATTTGCTTGTTTTCCATTTAGATTATTGGAAGTTTTTTGGTTGTCTTTTGGTGATTCTGAAAATTTTCTTTTGTTGTTGTTTTTAATTTCCGGCTCTACATGTTTGTTGTTTTTCATTTTTGGCTCTACATTTCTTTGCTTGAGAATCACAATTTTGTCATACTTCAGCACGGCACTTTTGCCTTCATTATGAAGTTTTTTGAGTTCTTCTTAGAGATTATTGCGCTTTTCTAGAATGTTTTTTGGGTAATCTTCTTTCACGTAATATGGGGTTTCATCAAGGAGTTTCTTTTTATTAAGTATTTGTATTTTCTTTCCCAACTTGGTAAGAGTCATTGCGATTGGTCTCGGGTTGTTTCCACTTTTGCCCATTCTTCTGACAGACTCTATCTCTGAGATTTCGCAAGCAATCTTCATTTTTTTCTTTAAAAAGTCTACCATTTTTAATTCTAAGTCTTGGTAAGACTTTTCATTTTCTTCTTCTAGCCCAAAAAATATTATGTTTTTCTTCTTCAATTGTTTCTCGATAAACTGTAAGCGTTGGTCTTGATTTTTAAACTTCTCGTCCATTTCTTGAGTTTTCAGGTAAAGTATTTCGAATTTCTGATTTATATTTTCATTAATTTTTTTAGTTATGCTTTCATCTAGTTGTTTGAATTCAATTTTTTGCTGATCCATATCATCTTGGATTTTTTGCAACATTTTAGTAATGTTTTCCCATTTTTTTAAAAACAGCGCCCTCTATTTTTGTGTAGCGGAAGTTATTGATTACTGGTAGTGGTTCGTGAGTTTCGGCCGTAATATTTGTAGATGGCGCTTTAAGGGTTTTCTAAACGGGCGCCCTCTATAAATGTTTATAGGAACTTCTTTTAGGTTCAGTAAGAACGAGCGTTAGTAGATCTGTTATTTTTGTAGCAATTAACAGATGGCGCTTTGAGTGATTTTTATTTCACTATTATTCTATCGCCTGAAATTCTAGTTCACTTTGCACTTATCGGTTCCTTCACTTTTCGAGTCTTATTTACATAGTTGCAGTTTTATTCACATTGACGGTTTGTTTGTTGTTCAAAATTTTGCACTGTTTACGACGAATTTCACTAAAACTTTATATTTCACTGGTGAATCTCGGTGTGAACTTTATTATTCAGTCGTTTAATTGAGGTTTTTGGCACTGTTTAATATTTTAAAACACGAATAAACACTAGAAGTATTTCACACCACTAAGAAGCGGATAGGCATACAAATGATCGTCACCAGTAGATCTGCTACGCACAGGTTCACAATACGAGTAAATATGCTGTTAACGCTGAAACAAAACGAAAACTAAATATTACACTTCAATTCACTGAATTCTGGCAATTTGTGGTCTAATTAAACTAGTGGCTCGCCCCGAACTATGAACTCGCGACCCCATATAAACTTAAATAATAATAATAACCCCCGGGTTCCCGGGAGGTACAGAACCGGACCAACCCATTTCTTCCCGTGGGTGTCGTTAAAGGCGACTAAGGGAATGGAGGGACCATTATGGTTCCTCCATCGCAGGGCAGCTTGTGGCGAGCTGTTGGTATGTGGCGGTACCACGGACCCGAGTCTTCCGAAGGTCCTCGCATCCACGTCTTTGTACAAGAGTGGATTGGAATCCAAGAGGACCGGGACCCTCACCTCTGGCTTGCCTTTATCGGCCGTCCAGAGTCCAGAGTGGAGCGCAAGAGCTATATGCTCGCAGGATAGAAGTGAAAGATGCATAAGACGCGAGTTGGCACTGTGACTGTGGCTATCACTACAGTTACTGGGTAGAAAGCGGCGCATACCTCTCGACACCCTGAGATGTTCACAACGATGTTGCCACCTTGCTGTCCAGGGTTAGACCCATAAGCGGCGGCTTATTTAGGTGGCCCATTTAGTGAACAGCAAGTCACCGTCTGCCAATTTAATTACTTGAAACATTTTAATGGCAGACGACCGTTGTCTCAACCCCATAGCCCAGTTACCCAGTCCATCCATATGCATCCCCATAACCCAATTCTTTGCTCCCATCCAACTCTACAATAGCCTGTGTTCATTGCGGGAAAGCCACCAGAGTGCATTTTGTGTTGTGGTGTGCTCAGGTGGTAGACCCAATTTGTGTACCCACATTGCATCAGGTCGGCGTGACCTGTACACTTGACGGGAAAGTACTGCGAGTGTATTTTGGTGTATGGTGCCCTCGCAGAATGGACCTTGAGGATGCGCATGGTCACGTCGCACCAGGTCAATGTAGGTGATGCACCTGATGGGGATTCTCAGGTGTATTTTTGTGTGTTTGGTTGCGCTCTGGACTCTGGGGTACCCAACAGGTACACCACTTTACATAAGATCAAAGTTGTCAAACGGGCATCTACGTGTTGGATACGTCCCCACGCGCGCCGTAGTACAACAATCCAATTAAAGTGATATTAAATATTTTTTTCATTTTGTTTCATTTCACATTGAATGTTTTCTGTAACTTGTTCGCCGCTTTATCTTATTTCAAGTTTTTGTGCCTCTAGATCATTTTGGATATTTTTGTAGTTTATCTAGTATTTCTTCCATTTTAATATAGGATATGCATAGGACTCTCTTGTAGTTTTGAAGTAAAGCGACCTCTATTATTGCATAGCAGGACTTTTTGGTTTATAATTTTGAACACTAGATGGCTCTGATAAACAAACTTTAGTGACGCCCTCTGTTACGAAGTAGAATAACTCTATATATATATATAGATTAGATAGATTAGAATTAGATTAGAAAATTCAAAACAGCGCCATCTATTTAAAATAGCCTACCGTATACCTACCGAATTTCATGACGATCCGACTTAATTTACTCAAGTTATCGTCGAACGAACATTCATACATACATACATACATACATACATACATACATACATACATACAAACGCCGGATTGTTCAAGTAGACTCGGAGAACTTCGCTCGCTTCGCTCGCTCGTTCAATTAAACCTGTGTTTTCTATGCGTGTTTGTGTAATTTTATATATACCTAGGTAGGATGTTGTGTTTTGTTGACAAACCTCTTAAATCTTAAATAAAGTGTATTGCGATTTACTTGTACGTATAAAATTTAAAGTAAAACTGAATAAAAGGATCTGACCCAGTTCGTAAAAGATTATTAACGAATAACTTAATTGGTTACCGGCTTTTTTGCACGGGTACCTTATTTTATACTATCTTTCAGTGATAGTCCAGGTTATCGCTCCAGGTAGATGAGCTTTTATGAAGGGCAACAAAAATGCTGAAAGGTGTACAAATGGGTAATAAACGATGACGCACAGACGCCCGAAAGGCACCTAGCGTACGTGTACGGCGCATAGATGCGTCGAAAGGCCACCTAGCGTAAGTGTGGTCAGTTTACTATCGATGATTATGTGCGTCCAAGGCACTCGGCGAATGTCTCGAGCGCGTTTACGCGTCCAAGGCACCGAATGTGTTAACAACTTAACACAAACAAAATTAGTTTTAAATAGGAGCTGATTTAAATTAAATTGTATTTTAAAGCTTACTTTTGTTTTCTTTTTGTTTTTTGCTTCTGATCAGGAAGGTTTGCATGTCTCTACGTAATGACATGATTAATACAGCGTCCAGTGGTACGGTCGGCCACAATCTCAGATACCCTATGGCAGCTCTTACCGCGCGCGGCATAAGGGCGCCAATCGAACAAAAAGGGGTATCTGAGACTGTGGCCGACTGTACCTTCACTCACACAACAGGGTGCACTCTAAGTCAATAGCGGAACTTTAAGTAGGCAATCTACTGATCAATACAAACAACTTGTACTAGGTGGCGAAAAAAATGGAGTGAAAAAAATATCTGCTGTTCCATACAAAAGGTCGCCTCAGTACTGCGCCAAATGTATGAAACAGCTGATATTTTTTTCGCTCCATTTTTGTCGCCACTTAGTACAAGTTGTTTGTATTGATCAGTAGACATCCTACTTAAAGTTTCGCTATCGATTAAGAGTTCACCCTGTAGATGGGTGAAGAGACCATTCGGCGCTGCAGTGCCTGAGACATTGTTTTAGATGGAGTAGAGTTGCCCAGAACCTATACCATCCTGACAGCTTAGTCGGCCTAGCCCACAGGAAAGAAGAGTCAATACGTGTGGAGCCAACTAAGCTGCGGGAACCTATGCCAATGCCAACCTATGTTTTTGATAACCTATGGGAATAAAAAGTTACAGCATATAAAAAGAACATATTGGTTGAAAACAATATTTTATTATGGAAATGTATGATGGGGCCTACGATACACCGAGCTCCCATAAGAAAGCATAAAAAAAGAAATAATCTGATGTTCATTGAGGCCATTCCAAATTCATAGAAATAATCCTTTCTTATAAATCTTATAATAAATAACGTCTTACAATAACCTTGTCAGTTTAAAAAATATTATTGTAAAAAAACATGTTAACAGAATCAAGTCAAGTTGCATTTAGTGTAATTAAGTACGTACTGTAATGATGTAACCTCCGTTGGACTACTGGCTGATGATAATATTTGAATATGTTGGAAGGCTGTAAATAAGATTGTCAAGTAGAGACTGAGACGAGATCCGCCGTCGGGTGCAGACGAAATTGTATATTTTAACTTAAGAAATAAATAGGAATATCGGAAGTTCGAGTTTAATTGATAGAGTTATAGCTAGGGATAGCACACAAGTGCTACAATGGTGGAGGCGAAACCGCGAGTCAATTCCGATTAGGGAAAAATATTTTTAAATAGCTAGGTTTCAGCCCCTCGTGTCTGGATTTTGATGTGATCGCGACGATCAAAAAGGTACCAAGCAGCTAAGCTGAGTAGACTCATTGAGAGAGGAGGACGAAGAATACAATATAAGCGCCAGGAGGACGGCGCGCAAAGAAAAAGATAAGTGGTTCATTTTAAATAAGTGTGAAATTATAAAATTATGGAGTCCTCATCGTTCGACGGGATCTCTACGGACGTGGAAGAGTTTTTTCGGCAATTTGAAATTATTGCCGCTATAAATAATTGGTCAGATGAAGACAAAAGGGTGATAGTGGCTGTGTATTTGTCCGGAGCAGCCATGTACTTTTATAGGGGGTTGTATGATACAGCTGCAACATATGAGGAGGTTAAAGCAGCGTTGAGGGCTGAGTTTCCTCCATGGTGGAAGGAGCCAAAGTTTGATGATGTGTGTGCAGCACAAAAGGTGCCGAAAGCTGTAGAGCAGCTTTCGGTAATTAACGAAGCATTTATCTCGAGCAGATACAACCGTTCGGAATATTTTCAGACTAAAGAAGTAGACGATGTGGATAAACGAGGGCCGCAACCGATGCCGCCGAGTTCAGACGCAGACGCAGCTGAACATAGCGAGGACAAGTTGATGTCCGTCGAAGGGGATGTCCCGACAGTACAGCCCATGGGAGAGCCGACGATAAATGAAGAAATACCCGGTGGGTCTAATCCAATTAGTAAAGTAGAGTTCAGGGACGAGGAAGAGTCAGTAGAGGGAGATGTGGTCTTAGCTCAGCACGACGACGTGATCCAGGGACAAGGTTCGCTGCAAGAAAACGGGGGGAACATTTCAGTGGAAAACGTCGTGGCAGAAAACTGTTACGTCATCATTGAAGGGAACGGACAGTTGACATTGACGGACTGTCAAAAGGAGCCATCGACAAAGGACGAAAGTGTGAGTAACGTCTTTGTCGAATCCAAAGAGAATCGGAGTGAGGAATCACCGAAGGAGTTAATACTGTCGAAGGAGGTAGTGTCAAATGTCATTGTCAAAAGTGATGTCGGTTGTGAAATGAAAAGTGTTATCAAAAGGGTTGATTGTCACGCAATGCGGAGAATTATTATTATCAAGCGGCATGGGGGATACAAAGCGCGCAGTTTCAAGAAGAAACCTCGTGCGGAAAAGAAGGCGAGGAGGTTGAAGTATGAGATGCGGCGACGATTTATGGGTCGACGATGTGTCACGGCGAGAGTGATGAATAAAATTGTAAATAGGTGCTGGAAGTTCAAGGGTCCCTTCGAAATAGACAGACTGAGATCCCTGTTGGTTGGTGAAGTGATAAAGTGGAAGGAAAAGATAATCCAGTAGTTTAAGAAAAGAAAAGACAGTATGAAGGAAAGAAAGAGACTCTTCTATGAAAGATAGCTAGGTAGATTGTTGTTGCAATGATGTATAATATAGATTATTAATGCTTGTAAATATTTTCATGTGTGAATTCGACGGGAATACTACCTGAGGCGACAAAGCTTGGAGCTGCAGAGTGCAGCGAGGCTGAGGATGGTTGACGTGGATCGGAGAGCTGCCGGCAGCAGCGTGTCCGATGCGTGTCGACGGATACTCCAACAGCCATACGATACGAGGCCGACATTTGTGATGATAGGAAGGGAGACAGGGGAGACACTGGCATGAGTCAGATGGACTTACCCCTCAGATAGAAGTATAGCTTGATGGGGAAGTTGGTTGCTTTTGGTGGGTCTGACTGACATAGTGCCGAGGTCCCAACTGTTAATAGCACAGGTTTTTTATATTTTATGTCGACGATTGGGTAGCCCAATTATGTAAGGGCGGAATAGTATCGAATGAAGTCGAGTAATCTTTGGGCCTCGCTTGTAAATTATGATGGCTTGGAGTATCCAATTTTAACTCAGCCGGATTATTAACCAGCTTTGCCAGATTGTATTATACGAATTCAGGGTAGTATTCTCGCATTTTATGAGTAGGGAGGCAGGTATTTAGGGATGGTGATAGTGAAGTGACAGTGAAGTGTTGTACTATTATTTAATTGAAATATTTAAGTTGATTATTGATGTATAGTTAGATAGTTAAGATTCCTGTCTAATTTTGATTTTAAAGATGTTCAAGACCGACCACAGTTGATTAAATTTTGATCACTATCAAAATTTAATGAACTAGAAGGGGGAAGATGTAATGATGTAACCTCCGTTGGACTACTGGCTGATGATAATATTTGAATTAGGTAGGCTGTTTAAAATTATATGTTGGAAGGCTGTAAATAAGATTGTCAAGTAGAGACTGAGACGAGATCCGCCGTCGGGTGCAGACGAAATTGTATATTTTAACTTAAGAAATAAATAGGAATATCGGAAGTTCGAGTTTAATTGATAGAGTTATAGCTAGGGATAGCACACAAGTGCTACAGTACCAAAATACTCTCTCAAAAAAATATATGAGCGCATGAATGTTTTCGATTTAAAAAAGTATTATTTAAATTGAAATTGTTATAGCTTATTTGTCAAGAAAAAAATACACTGAGAGGTAAAACCTTTCTTTGGTGGCAATACATGTTAACTCATCATTCAAAATTAATTCAATGTTCCCGGATTTGCTGGAATGTCGAGATAGTCTATTTATTTTTTATTTATTTATTTATTTAATGTTTAGGAAAACTAGTGGCTAAATTAATATAACTTAAAACTTAACACGTATAAAAAACATAGTAGTGGCTTGACTAAATTTGAATAACAACAGCCAGTCTTTTAAAGTTTCCACAGATAGCACCGGCATATTTAAAAAAACGAGAAGAAAAACTAACTGGAATACATTTAAATCTAAATCTAATCTAATCTAAGGACCACCCAGGAATAGGCTCTGTAGTTATTGGTTACACTGCGGAATATTGAAAAATAATTTTGATAAGAGACCTCTCGCCGCACTCATACTGCCATGAAACTGTCATGAACACTTAACGAGTAGGTGCTGTAAACCCATCGTTGGGCGCAAACGACACACTCTCTACAGGAAGTCACAAAATCAACGAACCGAAGAAAACCAAAAAACATCCGTCCGCCAAGGGCAAGGTCACCTGACCGACAGTGACCTATTTATTTTGCACATAGCGGCGAGTCGACGGAGTTTTGCAAAAAGCAAACCCTTTACAGAGGTGGAGGGTGTGTGTGTGTGTGTGTGTGTGTGTGTGTGTGTGTGCGAGCGTGTGACCGAAATAGCAAGATGTCATTAGTTATGCATTAGACAAAGCATGCTAGCATCATCTTCGATTGGCGTCGCAAAAGTGCGGCGCGCTTTGACCTCTGCCACCTTTCTTGCTCCGATTGGTACTCCGCGGTCTCCGCGCCGTTTTAAACCACAAGGAGACAATAAAAAAATAAAAATAAATTGTATTGGGAAATAAAATTGAGCTTTTGCCAAAGTCGTAGAACAAAAGTTGTTGGAAATCACATTTTAAAGTTGGGGTGTCTGAGGTTTAAAGCTATTTCAAAATTGCCCTGTATATCTAAGGGTTGTATTAATAGTGGTCAGCTCAAGCTCAAGTAGGTGATCAGAAAACAAAATGAATCGATCTTGAGTAGCTGTCAGCATATTAATAGACACTAGCTTGACCTTGACATTGACATTAGCCAAGGTCTATAGTCGGCTAATGTTAATGTCAAGCTCAAGCTAGTAATGCCACCCTAAATATTCTGTGAATATTTCAAGCATCTGCCTGCTGCCGTTAACAATATCGAGCAAAAAAATCACGTTTGTTGTATGGGAGCCCCCCTTTTTTATTTTATTCTCTTTTTTGTATTTTTTGTTATAGCGGCAACAGAAATAGGTACATCATCTCTGAAAATGTCAACTCTCTAACTATCACGGTTCATGAGATACAGCCTGGTGACAGACGGACCGACACACAGACGGACAGTGGAGTATTAGTAATAGGGTCCCGTTTGGCACCCTTCGGGTACGAAACCCTAAAAAAACACGCAAGCAATAATAAAATAATCATAAATAAAATCAATGAGTTACTTACTGTTTGTTATAGCATTTATCAGTCACCAATATACACACGATGTTGGCGATCGTAGATAATATAATCATTAAACTGTACAAACACACCCACACTACTTGTTGATATCGTTCGAAGGTGGTTTTTTCAATCATTTTTATTTTATCTTTTCCCGAGAACACTGCTTATACTATTATAATTTTTATTTGGATATTTACAAGATTTACAAAGACAATTTAAGTTAAATAGAAATAAGACTAACCTAATAAATAATCTAAAACTGCTTATATAATAATTTTCAAATAAGTCCAAACATTGATTTGAGAATTTACCGGAAATACGAAATTATAAATTATTATCATGTAACTATTTAATTTTGTATAGAACACATTAATAAATTCAGTTGACTGGACCATGGAACACATGGTAAGTTCTTGTCTAGTTTCGTCGTAACACTGACTGACGCGGCGAGCTCCAAGCATCGCATCGCAATAGAGCAGCAAGCTCCGCCTGCCTTGTACAGTCAGCCACAGGCTAGGATACCCCTTTTTGTTCTATTGTCGCCCTTATGCGCTGTCAGAGATACCATGGGGTATCCCAGAGTGTGGCCGACTGTAGGTACGTCATGATAAACTAACAGGTAATCACGGGTTACGCTCGATGAAAGTGGTGGGGGATGTCTGCCCATACAATCGCCATCTGTCTGAGATACAAAATGACTTCTGAATGAATTCAAGGTCAGCGAAGTAACTTCAAGGTCAGCGAAATGAATTCAAGGTCAGTGAAGTGAATTCAAGGTCAACGAAGTGAATTCAAGGTGAGCGAAGTGAATTCAAGATCAGCGACATGAATTCAAGGTCAGCGAAGTGAATTCAAGGTCTGCGAAGTAAATTCAAGGTCAGCGAAGTAAATTCAAGGTCAGCGAAGTAAATTCAAGGTCAGCGAAGAGAATTCAAAGTCAGCGAAGTGAATTCAAGGTTAGCGAAGTGAATTCAAGGTCAGCGAAGTAAATTCAAGGTCAGCGAAGTGAATTCAAGGTTAGCGCTCATTACTCGTGAGTCGTGCGTGACACTACCTGTACCTCTACAAACTGTCGTACATTTTCGTTTCCTGCCTTTTACAGAACCAACACGAAAGCATTTTTATTTTTTCTAACACCCTTGCGAAAGCAACATTACATTTAGAAGGTTCAAAAGTAGCCCGGAACAGGGCTTACACCCGCGACCTTTGGCATACCGTAGGTACGCCAATTTGCATCGATTGTTGTGTGATGTTTTCTAAGGATTTGGATGTTGTAGGATGAAAGAAACCACTTATGTGTACTAGGCATTTATTCAACATTGGCTTAGAAACAATTTCAGTTCCTAAAGGTTTGTATTTTTACCTCAATAGACAATTTATTCCACAAATCTGGAATGTATGCCTACATTTTTATTTTGCACAGAGAATTAAGACTTTTTTAACGTAGAACCATATATTTCCGTACCTACCTCAAATGATGTCGTTTCTAAAGAAAAGATTACTCCTTATTTCACAACATTTGGTTGAGTAGGTGCGGAGATATAAGAGATTTTGTCAACGGTGGAAACTCCATTTTCCGCGTTTTCCGCGTCGCGTTAAAGCCTCCCCGAGCGGGAGGGTTAATAGAATAAAGGAAGAGTTAGCTTCAGATAGGGTGTTAGAGTCGTGCAAAGCTAACTTTGCAGTGGAGCATCCGAAATAGTAATTTCCGTACGTTGCTTTTGTATGTTTTCACCATATTTTCAATGTATTCCACAAAACAAAATTGTAACAGACAATAACTGACGTAATATGTACCACTTGTAGAACTTGTAATTTCGGATGCTCCACTGCAAAGTTAGCTTTGCACGACTCTAGCACATTACAACCCTGAGTACTTGACAATTGTGACAAGTGACGCTGAGCCCTCAGGTTTGGGCTGTATCTTGTCGCAGAGGCAGCCCGATGGCACCGAACGGGTCGTGGCCTATGCTTCGCGCTCATTAGGTAAGAGCGAATTGAATTATGCGCCAGGAAAAAGGCGGACAGGAAGAGGTAGATCGGTCATTTTATATAAATTTCATTGAATATAGTACTTTCAGGCCAATAACAACGTCGGATATTGGGAAAGAAACTGATAAGGATCCAACGTTAAAACAGGTTATGGAATACATTAAAAAGGGGTGGGGTATTATCTTTGCCGATTACAGCTATCGATTGAACAGGGGTGTATCCTACGAGGACATAAAGTTATTATACCGAAAGTTTTTCGCTTAATGTTGTTGGACGAATTGCATGGATCACATATTGGTGTGGTAAAAACCAAATGTGAATCGCGAGCACGAATGTGGTGGCCTAAAATTGACCAACACATCGAAGAGAAAATAGGGTCATGTACTGCATGCAACTCTCTGCGTAACAACCCGCCACGTTCCCCGCTGGCGCCGTGGCCCTACCCGAAACGGCCGTGGAAACGTGTACATATGGTTCTGTCGGTTCACAAGCGGTTCTGGCATCAGATTGGTGCAATGGTGTCATGGAGCACCTGGTTTTATACCCTTGTATACCCTTCAACGGCCAAGTCACAAAACATTAACTATAATACTAAAGAAATCGCAGTAAGGAACCTTAGACTTGGCACGACTTTGTCTAGATTTCATTACTTATTAGAGATAAACAAGCAGCTCCATCGAGACCTGGCTAGTTTTTTACCGAATGTTTTTGGTGGGATTTCACTTCTTTTTGTAGAAACGTGGGCATATTGATTTATTTCATTAGATTTTCTTATTGGAAACAGTTTTTTAATGTGTGTAATGTTCGAGTAGAATAAAGTTAATCGTTCGACTATTTCTTCTTGTTAAATTGTAAGTATAAGTATAAAAGCCAGTCTAGTCTTATCCAGAGATTTCCTTTAATTTTATTTATATGCGTATTAAAAGCAGAAGGGAGGCATTCGCCCAGCAGTAGGACGCTATAGGCTAGATTAAATTAGAAGATGTGTCCCACTACGCTGGATTTCTGCAATGACAGTCGATATTTTTATGTACCAAGAGTAGAAGGGGGCATTACCATAATCTGGGGACACGGCAGTGCCCCCACCAAGTCGAGCTAAAAAGCGGCACGGCCGTACCATACTTTTCTCGAAGCAGTTCGGGCCATTTTCGACCCCCCTATAACTTCGTTTCGGATAAAACTAGAAGCCTGAATTTTCTGTAACCAAGAAAGCATTGTAAAAACACGGAATATTTCAAATTTCATTCAATTTGAACCAGTAGTTTAAGAATTATTATAACTAGTCAAAGTTTCGTATTTTGTCACTCACTCACTCACTCACTGATTGATCATCAAAACTCTAAGGCACTTCTAGCATAGATAAAAGGTTCAAATTTAGAATGCAATTAGTATTTAGTGTATAAATCAAGGAAAAACTAAAATATTTTGCAATTTCAGTCCAGGTAGGTACCTAGAAACACCAACTGCATATATAACTTTGTATTCCCATATAAGTATATGGTATTACAAAGTTTTATTTGCATACATGTACAATGCAAATGTAACTTTGTAATCCTATACAGGGTGTTAAAAGACCGCCAACAGACCCAAAAGCCACGCATACTAGACACCAAAACAAAGTACTTTTTCGATAAATTATTGCTGGGATATTATTTTGGTTTTTTAGGTTATAATCTTGGAAAATATTTTATCCCGCAATGGACGTGCGACTCACAGAAGTCATATTGCGCAAACGTAGGTATAAGTTTATGTTACTTAAGCTTAAAGTGCCGATGTTTAGAATACATTGCGGGTTGCAATTTTAACGTAATTTTTTGTAAGAAATATTCGTAATTTTGATATGGCTTCTTGAGAAGGTATGTTAAGAACTAGATACTGAATACATTTCTCCAAAAAAAAAGTTTTGAAAAGTCCGACTTTGAACCTCATTATTTCGGAAACCGTTGATTTCCCAGGCATAGTTCCTTGGGCAAAAATGTTCCTTATGATAAGGAAAATACGTAGTTTCCCGCTTTGTTGGCGGTCTTTTAACACCCTGTATATGTATATGGGAATACAAAGTTATTTATGCATTTTGTATTTCGTAAACGTGTCGTGTATTATGTCGGTGTAGCCGTATAGTTTCGTAAAATGTGCAGTGCTTAGGAAAGTGTAAAAAGTTATTTATGGAGTTTGTGTATTTAGAAAGCTGGACCGAAATTGCAAAATATTTAATTTTTTCCTTGATTTATACACTAATTACATATTCTAAATATAATGGAATAAATCAGTGTATAAGTTACCTACATATAATTATGTTCAAAGGTAACTTGTAAAATGGTCAACCGAATGAAAAAGCCAAAATCCGTTGTTGGTATTCAAGAAGTAGAAGGTACTGGAAAGCAAAAAAAGTAGGACAAAAAGAAATGAGATGCCATCAAAAACATAACTTGTAAAAAAAACCAAGCCTCGCTGCTCAGTTCTTCTACCGTAAAAAGTTTTGAGATCCATGTACTACCAAGTCGGTTAATTTATTCAGTAAGTTATTTATTACGTAATTAACTAACCTAACATCATCTTATAGTGACGCATATCAATATTAAATATCTTTTATGTTTTAAATAAATAGATTGACTTGGCAATCGTATGAAAACACTAAGTATCTCAAAAGTAATACAAATTATAAATTAGATTATTTAGTGCGATTGCCAAGTCAATACATTTATTTGAAACATAAAAGATTTAGACCTTCGATTTTTGACATCAAATGAAGCGGCCCACCAAGTTGAATATTTTTTGTAAGGGCGGTATATGTCGATCTATAATAGTTTGGTTGGGCTCTTGTGTTTTCTGATCAGGGTCACCAGGTACTCCAGATCTCCGATTATCCTAGTTTTTATAGTTTTCCCTTTATGTGGCCATTAAACCCTAACTCTGTACCAAATTTCAGCTCTCTGAGTTTATGGTAAGTACTAGTTCTATAATGATGATCATGAGTGAGTGAGTGAGTGAGTGAGTGAGTGAGTATGTGTCATAAATGCGAAACTTTGCTTTCGCTTAACTTCGGAACTAAATGACCTACAGACTTGAAATTTTGGATATTAAGTATGTGATTATAGCTTACTAGATGACGAAAATTTCTGCGTTCTGGTCTTATCCAGAGGTTCTCAAATAGCGGCCTGAAAATGCGGCGAAATGGTTCCAGTAAAGCAGTGGTTCTTAACCTTTTAGTGATGACGGAGCATTTGACAAAAATTTTGTCTTGCCACGGACCACCAAATGTTTGTGAGTAATACACGTAAACGTAAATTAATAAGGGGTTAATTTATCTACTTATAAATAAAAACGCATACAATTATTCAAAGCTTAGCGTGTTTTGTTCAGGAAATTATTTTGTCTTGATAATAAAGTATTTTATATGATAAATACTTTATTATCAAGACAAATGCTCGCGCAGCGCGCCCGCGAATTCACCGATGTTACTCTTGAGATTTCCTTGTTTGTAAATATGAAAAACGCGCCTAGTGTGCCCGAAAATTTACCGATTGTCCTCTAACCTTCTTTGAGGTGACCCTTGACCCTTAACAAATGCGCACGCAGCGCGCCTGAAAATACACACACACAAATATTGGATAATAAAAATGGTTTATAATATTAAAATATTTCGGTGAGGTGTTTTCACCAACTTTATTACCTACATTTATTTAGCAATAATAACCGAGTCTATGTAAAAAGGACAAATGCGCACTCGGAAATTCACCGATTGCACCTACTCTTTTTCATAATAGACATTTCCTTTATTGTAAATTAAACGAACGCGCGCAGCGCGCCCGAAAATTCTGCTGTTTTACACAAAATTTATGCCTTCCAAAAACACTAAATGGCTAATAAATTTTTCAGGTGGCTTCGTGGACCACTTCGGGTGCCTCCGCGGAAATAAAGAGTGTGCCAGAAAATTTATAGATTACTATAAACTTCTTTGAGTTTACCCTTGACGTTTAATAAATTTTAATGCAAGCGCAGCGCGCCCAAAAATTCACCAAATTTATTACCTACATTTATTTAGCAATAATAACCGAGACCATGTAAATAAGATAAATGCGCACGTGGGCTCAGAAATTCACCGATTGCTCCTACAATTTTTCATAATAGAGATTGCCTTGGTTGTAAATAAAACGAACGCGCGCAGCGCGCCCGAAAATTCAGCGGTTTTTTGTACACAAAATTATGCCTTCCAAAAACACTAAATGGCTAAGAAAATTTTCAGGTGGCTTCGCGGACCACTTCGGGTGCCTCCGCGGACCACCAGTGGTCCGCGGACCATAGGTTAAGAACCACTGCAGTAAAGGATGGTACGGCAGTGTTTGCTTCGCGCTCGACCTGGCGGGGGCCCCCAGATTAAGCACATCACTATTGCTCCATATCACCCGGCATCAAATGGCCAAGCCGAGAATACGGTGAAAACTGTAAAAAAACTATATCAAGTCAATTTTAGCTACAAATACACAGCACCATGCAATGTTGAAGCAATTGAACAATTGTTTGTTTTCATACAGAAATTCCAGTCATTCCACAACCGGTTTCTCACCGGCACAATTATTATTAGGTATTAGGTATTAGCAAAGAGCATATAATACAGTATTAGGTAGGCCACTTCGCTGTCGACTCGATCTGCTGCAGGCTGCAGGTGACAAAGCCCACGGATGATTCATCAACGCTCGAGGATAGTAGTCCAGTTATGTTGGCATCCGCAGCCAAAGATAATGTTGTGTTAAAACAGACCTTACAGAGTAAGCAATACGGTGGCGTTCGGAACAAAACATTTTCAAATGAAGAAATTGTTTTGACAAAAATTTTCTTCAGCGATGGAAATAAATATCAATGGCTACTAGGAGAAATTAAAGACAGCATAGAAATAAAAATGTACATGGTGTATGTGAAAGATATTTAAAAAGTTTTAAAGAAACACATTGATCATCTCTTGCCCTTCAAAGGTTGTAATTTAGACTTATAACAACCGAATGATGATGATTTCAGTGTATAGGAGAATTTAGTGGCAACCAAATAGAAGAAAATATGATAACTTCAAATTCAAATGACAATGTGAGCACTGAGCAACAAATTGTAATAGATGAGGTTGATCCCGTCGTACTAAATAATGTACCATTAGTTCAGGGGGACGAGAGTAATGTTTGTAATGAACCAACGATAGGTCGGCCAAAGAGATCAACCAGAAATCCTAATCCTAACTATACATGTTGTAGTGCAGGATTCAGGGCGGGGTAGGTTTTAGGCAGCCAGAAGAAAACACCAATGTTGAGCAGGTACTTGTAGGCTTGTATATTTCTTGAATAAGTGTTGACAGTAGAAGAGCGCGGCGAGAACTGATTTACAATGCCAAAAAATCCGGTATTTATACAAAAGCGGCTCGACACAATGGGTACGTGGAATAACAATGGGTAGAATACTTGGACGCCATTGGTCGGCCATACAATGTAGTGCATTTCTCGTATTGACAAAATACCAAACAATAATAAGTTACGAGAAATAGGTACTTAAAACTTGAAATGAGTTCATAACACTGAAATACTGAAATAGTTATGAATCTTACTTGAAATATGCGCTCTGAGGCCAAAATACTTAGATGGTTGGACTCACTTTTACGGATTTTATATGTAATACCAAAAGATCCTAAAAGTACTTAAAACAGAAACTAATCAACTTTAAAATATGTACAAACAATAAAACTAACAATCTTCTCTGACTTATAACAATTTTTACCTACATTACTATTTGTGTTTATGAACCATTAACGGAACATCAAATAAACACCTAAAAATACTATTTCAGTACGTTAATTTCACTAACTATTTACAATACTGAGTAGAGGTAAAAATATACCTTATTTTGGAAAAGAACTTGACAAGATAGACGTTAGTTTCTATATTAAAGTTGACAATTTGTACGTGCAAAAACATAAAATATTACTTGGAACTTACAAACTTAAAACCTTGAATTCACTAGTTTTCTATGGACTTTACTTTATAATTCCAAAAGTTATTAAAACATTTGCCAAACATAAAATATTACTTTTCTGAATACTAAATTACCAAAGAGAACAATCCAGAAAAGTTAAACAACTAAGCGACGCACCCAAGAATCAGTGATGTCATACTCTTTATAGAAACGGTGGCGCGAACAAAGGAACTTTCTGTGATGGTGCGCGGGAGTATAAATATAAGTAGTGGTAGTGCTGCGCGCACGCCATTCACCGATCAACACGCCGAGCGAGAAGACATCCCGAGAAGAGGGATCGCAGCGCCATTCCGGAAAAAGCCACGCCTCCCCGCGCCTCCCGCCCGCGCGCGCGTTGAGAGACCCTGCCGCGCTTGCACGAAAGTACTAGCGCCAGATGGCAGAAGAACAGTCTTTTTCAAGACTACCATACTGTTTCTATTTCGACCATCACTGTTTCTTGGGCGAACGTTTCATAGACGAAAGTCTACGTTTCTTTGAAGACGAGCGTCAATAATCAAAGTTTCTATAAAGACGAGTCAATATGCCAAGGTACCCTTTTCCTATCCCTGCTTTACGCATGCCTTAGTTATAAGAAGCTTACCAAAAGAATGCATGATAGAACGTAAGAAACGCAAAAGGGCTTGCTTATAAAACATAGTGCTTAAGGCATGAAAATAGCGCGTAAGGCAGTAGTTGGCATGGCATGTTGACCCGCTTGCAGTAGTTAGTACACACATAGAAAGAGGCATACTGCACCGCCTCCATGTCCAATTTTTACAGAAAACTTATAACAATTGCCGTACCGGCCGCACTCCGTAACATTCCACCCCCTAGTTGAGGCTTCAACCGTAAACTAAAAACTGTTGGGAGTGCGGCCAATATGGCTACCAATTACCAAACTAAAACAATTAACATACTTAATGCTAGTTACTCTAAAGCTGTCCATGTAGTGCCCCAGTGAGACGTTGACCATCGGTCACTGAAATTAGTGAGAAGTGACGGACCCGAAAACCACGTGCTAGTTTGCCAATGAGACCAGAACAACTTGGTGGCCTCGTCTGCGGGGTTTTCGTCAGAGGGGTCCCAGCACCGGTCACTTCTCCTTGACAATTTCTGTCCTATACAAATAATAGGCAACGGCAGCGTACTCGCCAAAGACATGTAATTAAATCGGACTAGAAACTAAAAACGGAGAACTTGGACAAAAACTAAAACTAACCAAACTAGCCACAGGAAACTTGAATAAATTAAATGATACCAACCAAAAAATAAAAACTTGAATACAAGACTACCAACCAATCAACAAAAAAACTTGAACTTATAACTGAAATAAACTCGCAACGGGGACCTTGGACAGTTTTAACTAACTTACTAACAACTTGAAAAGGGACTTGACAAATGTAACCCAAAAAAATGAATTTAACTTTTCAACTTTTAACCGGGAAGGGGACTTGAACATTTTAACTAATAAACTTACAAAAGGGAACTTGAAAATTTTACCAAACTTGGAACTGAAAACTTGAACATTTAACTACCAACGACTTGATTATCTAAACTTACAAAAAAAGAGAAATTGAACGTTAAACTGAACTTAGAATAACAGATCATAAATATTTTGCCAAATACCAACGAGGAACTTACTAAATTAAACTTGACCATTCCAACCAGCTTCAGCTTATATCCATGTTTGACCCTATCCTATACTTAAGAGCCAGAAACGTTGCATTATAATACCAATAATACAATACAAAAATACTAACAATAATGCAAGGCTATAAAAACAATTGGGGTCAAAAATGCTTATAATGAAGCTAGGAGATTGTAGCTCTGTAGGAACAACTGTCCTATATACCAAAAGGCTAAACAATCTCTTAGAAGACAGGTCGAAATACCAAAAATAAAATACCAACACAGTAGGAAACTCGCGTAGAGCAGGCGAATGAGTCACCCACCCCCTGATATGAAAGCTAGCAGCTTTGTGGCTGTGACTCACAACATGTACCAACTTGTTCGCTCGCTCTACGGATCCTACGCTATACAGAAAGTCATGACCTTGCAAATTGCCGTAGTCGGCGAAGAAATGGCTACAAAAATTAGAGATTTCACGTAAGTGTCGGGTTCACGATCTCTATCTGCTCGCTAAAAGAAAAACTGAGCACCCTGATCTGCCGGCTGGATGTTGACTTGCATAAAATGTCGACTGTCCCCAGTGAAAGAAGTTGGACTTTGCCTATAACTAATAACAGCGCCGAGCAATAAACTTAAGTCAGGGTCTGAGAAGAGATGAAAAATCGAAAGAGAAAAGCTTTAACTGGAAAAGCAGCATCAAATACCAATAGCAGATTATTAGGATTCAGGACCAAAAAGAGACAAATACTAAAATACCAAAAACTGAATCAAACTTTACTGCAGCTGCTGAGTAATTTTCTCTACGTAGATATTGCTCCGACACTAAACGATAAATCTTAGCCAAATAACTAACTAGCCTTGTAAACTGGATCACGGTCGCACCTTCTCTTCACGCTACGCAGTCGAGACTTAACTTAACAAAGACTGTTGGGCAAAAACAATGTTGTCACGCTGCAAAAACTTCCAGACTCTTTGACACGCCTACTATAACTTTACAAAATGTGCAGCGCGCGTTCAGTTTTTAAAGTTGTGGGTGACAGTCTAAAAACATCAATAGCCTCTATCTCGAACTGCTCAATAACGAGATCATGAAGATCAGACTGCGATACTAAAACGAGACTGACGGACTCGGTACCAGAAGGGGGAACTATGGGTCCATGCACAAACCAGCCTAACTTTAAAAGAGAAGTAACCGGTTGCCCGGACTCACCCCTGTTGGTCTCCTCGCTGACGATGAGCTCCCAGTTGTCCTGGCTCAGCAACAGCATACGTCTCGTGTCCGTCACATCCCCGCAATCTAGATGACCGTGGTGCACATTCCCACTGAGTGCACTAACAGTCCATGGAAAAGTCCGTGTGGGCAACTCGAGGCCCTTCATTGTCCGCACATTCACGTTGTTATAAAGTCCGTTCTCACTATCACACTCCGCGCTACGATGAGTCACGGGGTCCGCGTGAACTAACGCGCGAGACGGCGGCGCCTGCCAGTCCAGCGGCTCTCCATACTGGGCGCATCTCGTCGACGGGCGAGGGACTGGCGTCGTAGGGGCGTCGCTTGCTCGTAGACAGCGGAGTCGGACGTGACGTCCATACCGCGGGCACGTTGACTTGGGCCGATCCGCGACGCGTTCCAAGAGCGTCGGGACGGCGGGCTTAGCGGCGTCTATCTCGTCGTTTTCTTCCTCTGCTATGGCCAGGCGGTGTTTTCTTGAATGGGCCATGTCGCGCATCGCGGCCTCTTGAATGCGAGCGGGGTCGTCTTGCGTCTGGCTCTCATACTGCAGGCGCAGTGTCCGGCTCGTGCGGCTGGAGCGCGGGACGATGCTGCCTGCACGACGTGTAGGGGCCACATAGATGTCAGCCTCGGGCAGCGAAGGGCGATGTTCCAGATATACATCGGCAGGTGCGGCGGCAGCGGACGTAGATGAGACGCGGCTTGATGGTGGTAACGGTACGTAGAGATCCACGAAAACGCCGTATTTCGCCGTGGGCAGCGGAGGGCGATGTCCCGCTGGTACATCGGCAGCTGCGGCGGCGGCGGTGGCGGCGGGCGTGGACGCGACGTGGATTGACGACGTCGACGGTCCATAGAGGTCAATGTTGACGCCGGAGTCCGCCGCGCTCTTCTGCTGGGCCTGGCTTCTTGTTTTCTTCATGTTGACTTGTAGTGGCTGCTTCCCGATGATCCGGCTAACGAAGGACCAGCTTGTAGTGCAGGATTCAGGGCGGGGTAGGTTTTAGGCAGCCAGAAGAAAACACCAATGTTGAGCAGGTACTTGTAGGCTTGTATATTTCTTGAATAAGTGTTGACAGGTTAGGTTAGGTTAGGTTAGGTTAGGTTAGGTTAGGTTAGGTTAGGTTGGGGTGCTGGGTCAGGTAACCTCCTCGTGTGCCTATCTGCTGGTTCTGTCCAGATGGTTGGTGGAATCTGGATAGAACCAGTGGGTGGGCCGGTGCACCCTGGGCGTCGGGCAATGACTTCTCCTTGTGGGACCTCATTGCTCGACGGCTAATAACCTGACGGGGGGAGTGCACCGGGATGTCGTGAGTCATTATGTCTCGCGGTCCCGGTGCGACGGGTAGATACCGAACCGGTGGCGGTGTAACCACCCTCCATGGGTCTTTGTCGGACCCGGGTCGTACTAAATCACGACCCGAAGGAGGCACCGTGTTGGTTTGGCTGGGCCGCACGCGTATAGAGACAGCAAATTGGAGAAAAAAAATGATGGAAAGTACAGTAAATAAAATTACCCGGGCGGGTCCCGGCAGCAATGCCGGGGAATCCCGCGCCGTCTCCTTGCCCAGGGAGGCGGCTGCTCCCACGTATTACGGGGGGAGCGACTGTACGATGGGCACCAGCGACGTAACGGGTTTACCGAGAGCCCAAGTATGCGATCTCGAAGGGCCAGCCGGGAGCCACAATCCCGGCCAGGTGGAGGTGGATTCGGACGGGTCCGTTTCCATGGAGACGGTCGGGTCACGCTCCGTGTCTGCGGGCTCCGTCGTCTCCGTGGAAACGGTCGAATCGTCGCGGGACCGGTCCAGGTCGGCAAGCCGGAAGCGGACCCTGTCCGATACGGAGTCCGAGTCCGGCCCCGTTTCACCGGAGCTGGGAGGCTCGAAGAGGGGCCGAGGGCGACCTCCAACAACAGGCCGATATATTGGCGTCGGTCGCGCCCGGGCGCAGCTCAGGGCTTCGCGGCTGGCGGAGAAGGCGGCCGAGAGCGCTGCCACCCGCCGCGAAGAGTTCCGGCTGCAGGACGCGGCCGACATAGGGGAGCGCTGCTCGCGGTACAGCGAGCGGAGGCTCCGAGCAGAGGAGGACGACCTAGAGGGGCGGCCCACCGCCGACCTCCAGGAGAAAATCCGTGAGGACGTGGCGGTGGTCCGGGACGTGGCGGCCAAGTCAGGCAACCTTAAGGGCACATGCTCTAAGGCCCTTAAGAGCGCCTCGGCCTCCATTGTCCGCGCGACGGAGGCGCTGCTCTCGCGCACCTCCTCTGGGGAGACGAAGCTGCTCGAGAGAGCGAACGTCCGCCTCAGAGAGAGGTGCGAGCAGCTCATAGAGGACAACAAGGCCCTCCAGAGGGAGCAAGCCCTCCTCCGAAAGGAGCTGGAGGAGCTTCGCGCGAGCCTCGGTAGTTATATTACCGGGGCGCCGCAGGCTCCTCCGAGCGGCATGGAGGAGTGGTCGCGGCAGATCATGGCCCAAGTTGGGACCATGGTCAACGCGCGCTTCGAGGGCCTCAACGACCGCCTCCTCCCAGAGCAGCGCCTCCGTCCACCCCTGGCGTCGGACAGAGCCTCCGCCCAGGCCCCGGCTCCCCGCCCAGTCCCGGAGCCCACGCCCGCGCCCAAGTCGAAGGGCAAGGGCAAGGGCAAAGGTAAGGGCCAAAAGCCGGCGCCCTCGCAGCCTCCCCCGGAAGTGGTGGCTCCTCAGCCCTCGGCGCCCGCCCCACGGGCAGCGACGAGGACGCGGCCGCCCGCTCCAGCCGTGGAGGGACTGAGCCAGGCGGCCGGACCTTCGACCGCCCCCCATAACCCCCCGTCCCGTGCGCAGGCTCCGGCTCCTGACGGAGACTGGACTGTGGTGGGGCGGGGGAAGCGGGGGAAGCGGGGGAAGAGGAAGAAGAAGGCGACGCAGGAGAAGCAGACTGCTCCTGCCAAGAAGCCGCTCAACCCTGCTGAGCGGTCCAAGGCGGCAGCCAAGAAGCTGCGCACCCCCCGCACGGCGGCGGTGGTGCTCAGCCTTAGCCCGGAGGCGGAAAAGGGGGGACTCACCTATGCACAGGTGATGTCCTCCGCCAAGGCCAAGCTGGACCTTCCGGGGATGGGCATAGGAAGCCTCCGGTTCCGTACCGGTGCTACCGGTGCCCGAATGCTGGAGGTCCCTGGCACCGGCGAAGTGGCTAGGGCTAAGGCTGACGCCTTGGCCGAAAAGCTGAGGGAGGTTGTCCCCGACGGAGCAGTTGTCTCCAGGCCTTCAAGGACCGCTGAGATGCGGCTCATGGACCTGGACGACTCGGTTACGCCCGCCGAGACAAAGGCTGCCGTTGCAGCGTCTGGCGGGTGTAGAGAGGAGGATGTCCAGGTGGGGAGCATCTCCTTTGTGCGGGGCTCCGGCTCGGTGTGGGTTCGCTGCCCAGTCGAAGCAGCGAAAAAGCTCGCACTGGCCGGAAAGCTGAAGCTCGGATGGTGCGTCGTCCGAGCTAGGCTTCTCCCGCGCAGAGAGCAGCGGTGCTTCCGTTGCCTGGAGGTTGGCCACGTCGGGGTCAACTGCGAAGCGGGTGTGGACCGCAGCGGTCTCTGTTACCGCTGCGGTCAGTCGGGGCACGTTGCCCGTGGCTGCAAAGCTGCGGTCAACTGCCCGCTGTGCTCGGCCGAAGGTCTGCCGGCCGGGCACAGCTTGGGCGGCAGCTCATGCCGCCAAAAGAAGAAGAAGAAAGGAGGAAAGAAAAAGAGCCCAGCCCAGCCCGGTGCTCCCGCTCTGCCACCCACCGCTGCTCTGCCAGCCCCGGTGGCCATGGATACTGCAGCACCACCCGATCAGTAATGGCCACACGGGTGCTGCAGGTGAATTTGAACCACTGCGCCTTGGCTCAGGATCTCTTGATGCAGAGCCTGGCGCAGTGGTCCATTAACGTGGCGGTGTTGGCGGAGCCCTATTTCATCCCCAGTGGGCGGGGATGGATCTCGGACCGCACGGACCATGCGGCCATAGTCGTCCGCTCCTCTGCGGACCACGTTCTCCAGCCGGAAAACGTGACGCGAGGCGAGGGCTTCGTTGCCTGCATGTTGGGGGGGATGCTGCTCGTCAGCGTCTACTTCTCTCCCAACAGGCCATTGCGGGAGTTTGAGCC
Source organism: Zelleria hepariella (assembly GCA_949319315.1). Taxonomy (NCBI): domain Eukaryota; kingdom Metazoa; phylum Arthropoda; class Insecta; order Lepidoptera; family Yponomeutidae; genus Zelleria; species Zelleria hepariella. The sequence goes on from CASGHI010000039.1 coordinate 33,720, forward strand.
CTTCCTCGCGGAGCTGGAGACGTTGGTCCTGCGCAGCGCCGCTAGTCTCATAGCACTTTTAAACTGCAGCTGAAGAAGTATATTTTGAACATCCAAAAAAATAGCTAACTGTCAAGACAATCTGTCCGGGTGTGTTTTAGATCCTAATCTAGTCGTGATTTATTTTATTAATTTGTATTGTTTTATTTTTTAGCTATCAATCTATGAATTTTAATCAATAATTTTATTATTAGTTATTATTATTCTTATTATTAAATTGTTCTTGATTATACAAAATGTTTAATTTATTATACAAAATGTTTAATTACAGATCTAGCTATGGCCTAGGGTAGTGATTATTTACTATAGTCGAATCCTGTTAATCTGATCTAATAGAAATGTTCCATTCGTCAAATAATTTTACCATCAAGTTATTTTTACCATGTTTACTGTTTTATGTTCCCATTGCTTTATGAATGATATATTAATGTTCCCATTGATTGATTTTTTATTGTTTTATATTCTACAAAATGTCTTTACTTTTAAATAACAACTATAGTCGATATTTTTATTTATGATGCAGTAATTGCTATAAATTTATGTCTACTTACTTGAGAGACGTTTTGATTCACTGTAGGTACCACTTTTTAATAATGCATTTGCTCGAATATGCCTAATGTTATCAATTTTATTTATTTCTATGAATTATATATTAATTTGAATGTAAGTATCTGATATACTCTGCTATATTATTTACTCCCCCAAATTGTAAACTCTAGTCTAATAGATAGATTTTAATTTAATTTTAGATTTTAATGAATTATTTAAATTGAGTTTTTAATAAGATGCTCGGAGCCAATGACACTGCTGGCTCTCGTTGCTTCACTTTCACGCAGGCTCCGACTGAAAACCAGCGCCGCGGATTTTGATTTGCAAGGTCCGTGGCATTACGCTGAGTTCGGGACCCTTTTTATTGTCATGACACATAGCATATTAATTTCTGTAATTTTATTTGATTTTGCATGCGATAAATGTTACATTAATTATTTTATAATATTATCAATGTAATTTTTCAATTATCAATGTTACCCTTTTTAATTATTATGTGTTGTGGCAATTGAATAAATGATTTATCTATCTATCTATCTATCTAGTCGGGTGATGGTCGCGGGGGACCTAAATGCCAAGAGCACGGCGTGGGGGTCCCCGAGGACGGACGCATTCGGCGATGCGGTGCTGGAGTGGACGGTGGCCGCTGGTCTCGCAGTCGCCAACCGGGGCTCTGAGCCGACCTGCGTGCGGTGGAACGGGTCCTCGATCGTTGACTTGACGATCGGGAGCCCGGCAATGCTGCAGCAGTTGTCGGGGTGGCGGGTGCTGTCGGAGGTCGAGACGGGGTCGGACCACAAATACATTAGGTTCGACCTCACCGCGGCACTCGGCGCAGCCCCGGTGGCGAGCGGTCCGAGGTGGGCCCTCAAGAAAATGAGCAGGGAGGTGCTGCTGGAGGCCGCCATTGTGCAGTCCTGGCTCCCGGTGCCTGACGGCGCTGCCGCTGTCGATGTCGAGGGCGAGGTGGAGTGGTTCACGGAGGCCATGACCGAGGTCTGTGACGCGGCCATGCCCCGTGCTAAGCCGCTCCAGCCCAGGCGGCAGGTGTGCTGGTGGAACGATGATATCGCGCGGCTACGCGTGGCGTGCACCGCCGCGTGGCGCCAGTACACCCGGCAGCGGCGACGCCGCCCTCGAAACGAAGTCGAGGAGGTCCGTCTTCACGACGTGCACCGGGAGCGGAAGCGGGAGCTCAAGGTGGCCACTCTGCAGGCCAAGGCGGAGGCGAGGAAGGAGTTGCTGGATACCCTGAACGAGGACCCGTGGGGGCGCCCATACAGAATGGCCAGAGAGAAGCTCCGGCCGTGGGCGCCTCCGCTGACTCAGAGTATCCAGCCGGAGGCAGTAGAGACCATCGCCTTGGCCCTCTTCCCTGCCCGAGGGGAGCACCGGGCCCCACAGATGGGAGCGACCGAGCCGGAGGCCGAGCTGGCTGAAGTACCCGAGGTTTCGGAGGCGGAGTTGGCGGTCGCACTGGAGCGCATCCGCTGCAAGAAGACGGCGCCGGGCCTGGATGGCATCCCTGCCAAGGCCTGGTGGCTCGCCCTGAAGCCGGATGCGCTAGAGGCGCGACTCCGCAGCCTGTTCTCTGCTTGCCTGGAACAAGGAGTGTTCCCGCGGCAGTGGAGAACGGGCAAGCTGGTCCTCTTACGTAAGGAGGGCCGGCTCGCCGACTCCGTCACACCGTCCGATTTCCGGCCCATCGTCTTGTTGGACGAGGCGGGCAAGCTCCTCGAACGAGTTGTAGCAGCCCGCATAAATCGCCACTTGGCGAGGGTCGGACCAAACCTGTCGGAGAGCCAGTTCGGCTTCCGCGTCTGTCGCTCGACGATACATGCGGTGCAGCGCGTGCGCGGCATAGCTGACGAGGCCATTGCCCGGGGCGGGGTGGTGCTGGCAGTGTCTCTGGATATCGCCAACGCCTTCAACTCCCTGCCCTGGTCATGCATTAGGGAGGCCTTGGTCTACCACCGGGTGCCTCCCTACCTGAGGATGATCCTCGGGTCGTACCTCTCGGACAGATACATCACGTATCCTGGCCGAGAGGGTTGGGTCCGCCGGGCGATGTCGTGCGGGGTTCCGCAGGGGTCTGTTTTGGGGCCCCTTCTGTGGAACCTCGGCTATGACTGGGTGCTGCGCGGATCCAACCTCCCGGGTGTCCAACTCACCTGCTATGCAGACGACACCCTGGTGACGGCCCGTGGACGGACGTACAGGGAGGCGGCCCATGTGGCCACAGCTGGTGTCGCGCTCGTGGTGCACCGCATCAAGAAACTCGGCCTCGAGGTGGCCCTCCACAAGTCCGAGGCGATCTGGTTCCACGACTCGAGGAACCGGCCCCCGGCGGACATGCCGGGGATCGTTGTGGGCGGGGCGACAATCGCGGCCAAGTCGACCCTGAAGTACCTAGGGTTGACGCTCGACGGCCGGTGGACGTTTCACGCCCACTTCGAGCGCCTCGGACCGAGACTGCTGGTGGCGGCAGCGGCGCTCAGTAGGCTGCTGCCGAACGTCGGAGGGCCAGCGGCCTTCTGCCGGCATCTTTATGCGGGGATCGTGCGATCCATTGCGCTCTACGGCGCTCCAATGTGGGCGCCCGCACTGGACGGCCTCAACGTAGCTTTGATGAGCAAAGCTCAGCGATTGATGGCCGTCCGGATGGCGAGAGGATATCGTACGATCTCCCGCGAGGCCGCTTGCTTGCTGGCGCGGAGTAAGCCTTGGGACCTCGACGCGAGAACCCTCGCCGACCTTTATAACTGGCGCGAGGAGGCGCGTGCGAGGGACCACTGGCCCGCGCCACGCGAGATCGCAGCACGCCGGCAGCAGGCCGACGCCGCCGCGGAGGAGGAGTGGGCGCTCAGGCTGGAGAGGCCGAGCGCGGGTCACAGGACCATCGGAGCAATCCGTCCGGTCCTGGCGGAGTGGTTGCACCGAGGGCACGGAGCTCTCAGCTTCCGGCTTACGCAGGTGCTCTCGGGCCATGGCTGCTTCGGGAGTTACCTGTTTAGGCTGGGGCGGGAGCAGAGCCCGCGGTGCCACCACTGCGCTGACCCGGAGGATACGGCCCAGCACACGCTGGAAGCGTGCCCAGCCTGGGCGACCGAGCGGACGGCCCTCGAGGCCGTAGTCGGACAGGACCTCTCCCTGCCGGCCGTGGTACGTGCCATGGTCGGTGGGCGAGAGGCCTGGGCGGCGGTCGCCTCCTTCTGCGAGTCTGTCATGCTCGCCAAGGAGGCGGCCGAACGCGAAAGAGAGGCGGCGGATCCGGCGAGACGGCGCCGCCGCCGCCGCCGTGGCGGCACTGCACCAGGAGTGCCGCCACCTCCGGCTGCCCGCGCGTTGCTCCCGTAACGCGCGGGTCACCTTGGGGTCGTGGGTGCGGGGGGCGGGGGCCCTCCGTGTCCATCAGCGGCCCCGAGAGGACGACGGCGCGACGGTGTCCCGCGCCGTCGTAAAGTGCAGGAGCACAGGAGGGGGGATGTCCTCGTCCCCCCCGAGAGAAGGCCGGAAGCGGCCGGGCAGTGGGGGGTTGCGGTCGTATTCGTTCCCGCTTTCCCGTGACCCCCCACGGAGGCCTGAGAAGGACACCGGTGGAGTTTTAGTGTGCACCACATAACCCGCCGCCTCCCCCGAAGACGGCGGGTACCCGAAGGGGTTTCTCCACCTAAAAAAAAAAAAAAAAAAAAAAAAAAAAAAAAAAAAAAAAAAAGGTTAGGTTAGGTTAGGTTAGGTTAGGTTAGGTTAGGTTAGGTTAGGTTAGGTTAGGTTAGGGGTGCTGGGTCGGGGTGCTGGGTCAGGTAACCTCCTCGTGTGCCTATCTGCTGGTTCTGTCCAGATGGTTGGTGGAATCTGGATAGAACCAGTGGGTGGGCCGGTGCACCCTGGGCGTCGGGCAATGACTTCTCCTTGTGGGATCTCATTGCTCGACGGCTAATAACCTGACGGGGGGAGTGCACCGGGATGTCGTGAGTCATTATGTCTCGCGGTCCCGGTGCGACGGGTAGATACCGAACCGGTGGCGGTGTAACCACCCTCCATGGGTCTTTGTCGGACCCGGGTCGTACTAAATCACGACCCGAAGGAGGCACCGTGTTGGTTTGGCTGGGCCGCACGCGTATAGAGACAGCAATTTGGAGATAAACATGGAAGTGGTTAATAAAAATAAACTACCCCAGGAGGGTACCGGCCTTGCCGGAGAATCCCTCCCCGAGCTTAGCTCGGGCTGCCCCACGTATTCTGGGGGGGGCAATTACCCACAACCTCCTCTAACGAGGAATAATTCGGAGGAGAAGGCAGGTCTGGAGAGACTGCCGGACCGAGAGGCGGCTTCGGATACGGACGGCTCCGTTTCCATGGAGACGGTCGGATCTCGCTCCGTCGTCTCCGTGGAAACGATCGGATCGTCTTCGTGTGACCGATCCAGATCGGCAAGTCGAAAGCGGACCTTGTCCGAGACGGGGTCCGATTCCGGTCCCGGTCCCGTGACACAGGGACGCTCGAAGAGGGGCCGCGGGCGACCCCCCACAACGGGCCAGTATATCGGCGTCGGTCGCGCCCGGGCGCAGCTCAGGGCTTCGCGGCTGGCGGAGAAGGCGGCCGAGAGCGCTGCCACCCGCCGCGAAGAGTTCCGGCTGCAGGACGCGGCCGACATTGGGGAGCGCTGCTCGCGCTACAACGAGCGGAGGCTCAGAGTGGAGGAGGAAGACCTCGAGGGGCGGCCCACCGCCGACCTCCAGGACAAAATCCGTGAGGACGTGGCGGTGGTCCGGGACGTGGCGGCCAAGTCGGGCAATCTTAAGGGCACATGCTCTAAGGCCCTTAAGAGCGCCTCGGCCTCCATCGTCCGCGCAACGGAGGCGCTGCTCTCGCGCACCTCCTCTGGGGAGACGAAGCTGCTCGAGAGAGCGAACGTCCGCCTCAGAGAGAGGTGCGAGCAGCTCATAGAGGACAACAAGGCCCTCCAGAGGGAGCAAGCCCTCCTCCGAAAGGAGCTGGAGGAGCTTCGCGCGAGCCTCGGTAGTTATATTACCGGGGCGCCGCAGGCTCCTCCGAGCGGCATGGAGGAGTGGTCGCGGCAGATCATGGCCCAAGTTGGGACCATGGTCAACGCGCGCTTCGAGGGCCTCAACGACCGCCTCCTCCCAGAGCAGCGCCTCCGTCCACCCCTGGCGTCGGACAGAGCCTCCGCCCAGGCCCCGGCTCCCCGCCCAGTCCCGGAGCCCACGCCCGCGCCCAAGTCGAAGGGCAAGGGCAAGGGCAAAGGTAAGGGCCAAAAGCCGGCGCCCTCGCAGCCTCCCCCGGAAGTGGTGGCTCCTCAGCCCTCGGCGCCCGCCCCACGGGCAGCGACGAGGACGCGGCCGCCCGCTCCAGCCGTGGAGGGACTGAGCCAGGCGGCCGGACCTTCGACCGCCCCCCATAACCCCCCGTCCCGTGCGCAGGCTCCGGCTCCTGACGGAGACTGGACTGTGGTGGGGCGGGGGAAGCGGGGGAAGCGGGGGAAGAGGAAGAAGAAGGCGACGCAGGAGAAGCAGACTGCTCCTGCCAAGAAGCCGCTCAACCCTGCTGAGCGGTCCAAGGCGGCAGCCAAGAAGCTGCGCACCCCCCGCACGGCGGCGGTGGTGCTCAGCCTTAGCCCGGAGGCGGAAAAGGGGGGACTCACCTATGCACAGGTGATGTCCTCCGCCAAGGCCAAGCTGGACCTTCCGGGGATGGGCATAGGAAGCCTCCGGTTCCGTACCGGTGCTACCGGTGCCCGAATGCTGGAGGTCCCTGGCACCGGCGAAGTGGCTAGGGCTAAGGCTGACGCCTTGGCCGAAAAGCTGAGGGAGGTTGTCCCCGACGGAGCAGTTGTCTCCAGGCCTTCAAGGACCGCTGAGATGCGGCTCATGGACCTGGACGACTCGGTTACGCCCGCCGAGACAAAGGCTGCCGTTGCAGCGTCTGGCGGGTGTAGAGAGGAGGATGTCCAGGTGGGGAGCATCTCCTTTGTGCGGGGCTCCGGCTCGGTGTGGGTTCGCTGCCCAGTCGAAGCAGCGAAAAAGCTCGCACTGGCCGGAAAGCTGAAGCTCGGATGGTGCGTCGTCCGAGCTAGGCTTCTCCCGCGCAGAGAGCAGCGGTGCTTCCGTTGCCTGGAGGTTGGCCACGTCGGGGTCAACTGCGAAGCGGGTGTGGACCGCAGCGGTCTCTGTTACCGCTGCGGTCAGTCGGGGCACGTTGCCCGTGGCTGCAAAGCTGCGGTCAACTGCCCGCTGTGCTCGGCCGAAGGTCTGCCGGCCGGGCACAGCCTGGGCGGCAGTTCATGCCGCCAAAAGAAGAAGAAAGGAGGGAAGAAAAAGAGCCCAGCCCAGCCCGGTGCTCCCGCTCTGCCACCCACCGCTGCTCTGCCAGCCCCGGTGGCCATGGATACTGCAGCACCGCCCGATCAGTAATGGCCACGCGGGTGCTGCAGGTGAATTTGAACCACTGCGCCTTGGCTCAGGATCTCTTGATGCAGAGCCTGGCGCAGTGGTCCATTAACGTGGCGGTGGTGGCGGAGCCCTATTTCATCCCCAACGGGCGGGGATGGATCTCGGACCGCACGGATCATGCGGCCATAGTCGTCCGCTCCTCCGCGGATCACGTTCTCCAGCCGGAAAACGTGACGCGAGGCGAGGGCTTTGTTGCCTGCATGTTGGGGGGGATGCTGCTCGTCAGCGTCTACTTCTCCCCCAACAGGCCATTGCGGGAGTTTGAGCCCTTCCTCGCGGAGCTTGAGACGTTGGTCCTGCGCAGCGCCGCTAGCCGGGTGATGGTCGCGGGGGACCTAAATGCCAAGAGCACGGCGTGGGGGTCCCCGAGGACAGACGCATTCGGCGATGCGGTGCTGGAGTGGACGGTGGCCGCTGGTCTCGCAATCGCCAACCGGGGCTCTGAGCCGACCTGCGTGCGGTGGAACGGGTCCTCGATCGTTGACTTGACGATCGGGAGCCCGGCAATGCTGCAGCAGTTGTCGGGGTGGCGGGTGCTGTCGGAGGTCGAGACGGGGTCGGACCACAAATACATTAGATTCGACCTCACCGCGGCACTCGGCGCAGCCCCGGTGGCGAGCGGTCCGAGGTGGGCCCTCAGGAAAATGAGCAGGGAGGTGCTGCTGGAGGCCGCCATTGTGCAGTCCTGGCTCCCGGTGCCTGACGGCGCTGCCGCTGTCGATGTCGAGGGCGAGGTGGAGTGGTTCACGGAGGCCATGACCGAGGTCTGTGACGCGGCCATGCCCCGTGCTAAGCCGCTCCAGCCCAGGCGGCAGGTGTACTGGTGGAACGACGATATCGCGCGGCTACGCGTGGCGTGCACCGCCGCGTGGCGCCAGTACACCCGGCAGCGGCGACGCCGCCCTCGAAACGAAGTCGAGGAGGTCCGTCTTCACGACGTGCACCGGGAGCGGAAGCGGGAGCTCAAGGTGGCCACCCTGCAGGCCAAGGCGGAGGCGAGGAGGGAGTTGCTGGATACTCTGAACGAGGACCCGTGGGGGCGCCCATACAGAATGGCCAGAGAGAAGCTCCGGCCGTGGGCGCCCCCGCTGACTCAGAGTATCCAGCCGGAGGCAGTAGAGACCATCGCCTTGGCCCTCTTCCCTGCCCGAGGGGAGCACCGGGCCCCACAGATGGGAGCGACCGAGCCGGAGGCCGAGCTGGCTGAAGTACCCGAGGTTTCGGAGGCGGAGTTGGCGGTCGCGCTGGAGCGCATCCGCTGCAAGAAGACGGCGCCGGGCCTGGATGGCATCCCTGCCAAGGCCTGGTGGCTCGCCCTGAAGCCGGATGCGCTAGAGGCGCGACTCCGCAGCCTGTTCTCTGCTTGCCTGGAACAAGGAGTGTTCCCGCGGCAGTGGAGAACGGGCAAGCTGGTCCTCTTACGTAAGGAGGGCCGGCTCGCCGACTCCGTCACACCGTCCGATTTCCGGCCCATCGTCTTGTTGGACGAGGCGGGCAAGCTCCTCGAACGAGTTGTAGCAGCCCGCATAAACCGCCACTTGGCGAGGGTCGGACCGAACCTGTCGGAGAGCCAGTTCGGCTTCCGCGTCTGTCGCTCGACGATACATGCGGTGCAGCGCGTGCGCGGCATAGCTGACGAGGCCATTGCCCGGGGCGGGGTGGTGCTGGCGGTGTCTCTGGATATCGCCAACGCCTTCAACTCCCTGCCCTGGTCATGCATTAGAGAGGCCTTGGTCTACCACCGGGTGCCTCCCTACCTGAGGATGATCCTCGGGTCGTACCTCTCGGACAGATACATCACGTATCCTGGCCGAGAGGGTTGGGTCCGCCGGGCGATGTCGTGCGGGGTTCCGCAGGGGTCTGTTTTGGGGCCCCTTCTGTGGAACCTCGGCTATGACTGGGTGCTGCGCGGATCCAACCTCCCGGGTGTCCAACTCACCTGCTATGCAGACGACACCCTGGTGACGGCCCGTGGACGGACGTACAGGGAGGCGGCCCATGTGGCCACAGCTGGTGTCGCGCTCGTGGTGCACCGCATCAAGAAACTCGGCCTCGAGGTGGCCCTCCACAAGTCCGAGGCGATCTGGTTCCACGACTCGAGGAACCGGCCCCCGGCGGACATGCCGGGGATCGTTGTGGGCGGGGCGACAATCGCGGCCAAGTCGACCCTGAAGTACCTAGGGTTGACGCTCGACGGCCGGTGGACGTTTCACGCCCACTTCGAGCGCCTCGGACCGAGACTGCTGGTGGCGGCAGCGGCGCTCAGTAGGCTGCTGCCGAACGTCGGAGGGCCAGCGGCCTTCTGCCGGCATCTTTATGCGGGGATCGTGCGATCCATTGCGCTCTACGGCGCTCCAATGTGGGCGCCCGCACTGGACGGCCTCAACGTAGCTTTGATGAGCAAAGCTCAGCG
>CASGHI010000040.1:0-16006 GCA_949319315.1 Zelleria hepariella
AACAACAATATTACAACAACAACAACAATAATTATGTGTTCAGGGGCCTTAGCCTGTAACACAATGGCGTCTCAATGGCGTCCTAGGTAGAAGGACAAAACCGGGATTTTTTCGTGGTTCTCCTACAACCAGCGAACTAATCCTTTAGGATTAGACTCATAATATTCTTTGCTGTACTACAATAACATTAAAAGGACCGACACTGGACCGACAGCATCAATAAATCGTAATTAAAACCGTCAACCGGAAGCCCATTTTGGCACTTGTTTACTGTGTTACAGGCTAAGGGCCCTGGTCTATGAAGCAGTGGCACTGCCCAAAAAACTATGTATGTTATTGCCGCGAACGAAAAATCGCTGAACAAAAATAGCTCAATTTAGCTACAAAATGTAAAAAACTGTGAAAATTTTAATTTCCCGCCACGCTGCTATCTTTCAGCTTTAAGTACAATATAGCCAGTACCAAATTATCCATAAAAGTAAGTAGGCTTTGGTCCACTAAAGTTCCGCTATCGATTTCGATTGCACCCTGTAGATTGTTTACATGCCCATGACAAAAATGTGTCAGTGACAGAAACTGAAGAAAGTTAATGTGTCCAAAACTAAAAAAAATATTGATTGAATAGGTATTTTTATTTTCTATTAACATGGTTTTCTTACAGATGATTGATAGATAACAAGTGTAGTGACAGTCTAGAATCAAGGAATAAATAAGTAATTGCGATAATTTTAGTAAGTAAGTCGCCTTGAATAAGTTATTTACTTTTAATTAAATTAATGTTTGATTTAAATGGTACCTACCCAGCTACCACATCCACTCCCGCATCAGGCTTTATAGCCACAAGAAAGAAAAAATGCCACAGAGATGCTGCATAAATCATATTCTGTAAAGATTTAAAGGCCCTTGATGAAGACATGGCTTCATCCAGCCCTGCAAAGCATGAGAAGACTTTCACTAGATACCCAGTTACCTTCTCAAGTTGGGTTTACTGAAATTAAAAGTCAAATTCTCTGGAGTAGCTATGATCAATTTACATCAATCCTCATGATTGTTATTTGATTGTATAAGATATTAGCCATTTAGGCCAATACATGACTCATGAACGATCAAGTTGTCAGTTGTTTCCAGTTTTATGACAGCCTAGTAGTACTGTCCCACTGTTGGTTATATCCAGATATATCGAACTGGGCCCCCTCGACACAGGGTATCCTAGTGTGGGGACTCTCTCCCTCCAGTCACAAATTTCGAACTTATAATAAGTGTTATATTATCTATCAAATACATGAGAATGTGAACATTAGATTGTTTAAAAAAAGCATTTGCTATCACTATGTTATTGATTTATTGTTAAGTGGTTATCGACAATTCCCACACACACCACAGCTGATTGGACCTACCAATATTATTGCAATTTCGACATAAAACATTACAAGGAACCAACATTCAATGGACCACCAACGAGGTTGTAAAGAAAAGAGTTACCCACTATAGTCAACTTGACAAACTCAGGATGTCTCTTAGATAGATCAGGCCTAAACATAAGCTGATTGGAGCTGAAAAATTATTGAAGTAGCAACATCAAACCATCCATCCAACATACGAAAGGGAGGGGGTGGCTTGACTCACCAACCGGGGTGTTCAAGGGAAGGGTAGACAGAAGCAGCAGGTACCTACCCCATAAACCAGTCGACGGTGTCCCGCAGGTACTCCGGTAGCCGCTCCAGCTTGCCGCCCGCGCCGCCGCGCCGCCGCTGCTGCAGTTACTCGCGTCCCACCGGGCTCGACCGCTCGCTTTGTTCCTCTAACCACGCCACACAGCGCTCTGTCCCATCTCACTCCCAGCCAAATAAAGCTCAGATCCACAAGCTATCTTTGTCCGAAAACAACAACCTTCTCCGCCAACCGAACCGTGTCGCTGTCACTGGTCACTGTTTAGAATTTCACTGCAGCAGCTGAGCTGAATTCGCCATGTTGCGCAACCCGAGCGTTTATTTATAGAGAAATGAGCTTTGAACCTCTCCTTCTATAGACTATTTTATACTGCATTAGCTAGTAAGGAAACCGAGGTATTTGCATCACTTCACTAAAGTAAAAACTCAGGCAAAACTAAGATTTAATTTACAACTTTTCGGAAAAAGTAACAAACGCAAAGATTTATACTTGTTGTTTTTTTTAATATTTTTTTACAGATGGCAACATTTTTGTCGCAACTTCTGTCATTGATAACACAGAGTTATTGATTATTTCCTATTTCTAATCTGTGATTTCAACATCCACTTCTAGCATGAATCTGGATAAGCCCGGCCACATACAGACGGAAAAAACAACGAATCGGGATTCCGAATGCAGTGACTGCATACAAAGTCTATGGACCGCCACACACGTAGGGTTTTTTTCCGTCCGGAACTTTCATACATCGTTTTAGTTTTTCCGAACGGAAAAAATCCGTCTGTGTGTGGCCGGCCTACCATATATTTTTTTCTCACTCTTTTGACCTACCTTTACAACCTCCCTATAGCGACTCATGCTAAGCCAGCTAGTCTAATAGATTTGTATATTTTCTATACAAATCTTCTATACAAATTTTCTGTCCTCTCTCCAATCTTTCACACTCCCAGCAGCTCGCGTAGCATAAGGCTGGGCTGGGTTACAATACAACGTATCTATGGGTCTATAACTCGAGCTATTCCGCTCTTCTACGTCAAACAAAAGAGTAGGATGCACATAGTTATAATTATAACATATGAATGCCTAAATGCAAAAGGGGCACTTATGACACCTTAATTTTATTTTTAGTTTTTACAGGAGGGAGAAAAAACTAAATATCTAATGTACTGCACACTGCACACATCATCATTTGAATATATGTTATTGTACATTAACTATTTGATCTTTTTCAGCTTAGTATTCAGCTTCAACATTTTTGGATTTCTTAAAAAAGTCAAATTAAAAACAGTGACATGTGCCATTTTTGAAACAAACAATGCACAAGTGCCCTATATGCACCTAATTTTCATAGTAAAGAGAAGTAAAATTGACATGTGCCCCTTTCGCATGTAAGTTTAAAGTTAGTTGTGCAATAATAAATGTGAAATAAAACTACAAAATTATCATAGAAACATAATTACTTATATTCAACTTTTTGCTTAATAATAAAAAAAGATTAAATTGCTGGCCAGTCATATAAGCCTTTATCTCCATAATAGGCCAGTCAAATTAAAAAAAATCCAGGAATTAATTTCCAGAAAGCTGGATATCATTTTAATACCTTCATTTGGTCCTTAATGCGTGTAATCCGAGTTTACACCGTCCCAGGAGGTGAGCTTAACTTTTGGGGGCCAAAAAACCGCGAAAGGGTATAGCAGGCTACGGGAACAAGATTGGCCCACGAAAGCGATCTGGCTGATTTTTATGGTGGTGCACCGGTTTAAGCCAAGGTTACTGTGTGCCAAAAATTAGCCCTCGATCTTCTTTTGTTTTAGAGATATTTGACATAATACCAAATTATCAAGGTATTTTTTAAATTAATATTTTAGGTAATCCACGCAAGCTAGAATAACCAAATAAAATCACTATGAATGAGGATAAAATCAACTATTAAATGCAAATTTTTACGGAGGTCCTACTATTAAACTTCAGTCAAAAAAACATAGTTATTTTGTTTTAGTACTTTTTTTTACACTTGCCGCGGAGGTATATCTCCCAAAAAAATTTTTAAATAAGCTATTAAAAACTTCTATAAGTGCATACAAAAACATTTTCAAAAATCGTGGTGCGTCATGTCAAAAAAAAAACATTTGTAATACAACTATGTTTTTTTTATTGAAGTTTAATAGTAGGGCCCTCCGTAAAAATATGCGTTTAATAGTTTATTTTATCCTCATTCATCGTGATTTTATTTGGTTATTCTAGCTTGCGTGGATTACCTAAAATATTAGTTTAAAAAATACCTTGATGATTTGGTATTATGTCAAATATCTCTAAAACAAAAGAAGATCGAGGGCTAATTTTTGGCACACAGTAACCTTGGCTTAAACCGGTGCACCACCATAAAAATCAGCCAGATCGCTTTCGTGGGCCAATCTTGTTCCCTTAGCCTGCTATACCCTTTCGCGGTTTTTTGGCCCCCAAAAGTTAAGCTCACCTCCTGGGACGGTGCAAACTCGGATTACACGCATTTAGGACCAAATGAAGGTATTAAAATGATATCCAGCTTTCTGGAAATTAATTCTTCAAAACGCTTTTTTTGAGTTTAATTTGACTGGCCTATAAGTCTCTGTAGATGAATATCTTGTTCGTTTTTTGATCCCATTGTATAAAAGGAAGTTAGAACATCATCTAAGGGTGGTATTCTAGAACGCTACTTAAGGGTCGACGATAGCAACGTGGCGGGAAATTCAAAATTTTCACAGTTTTTTACATTTTGTAGCTAAACTGAGCTATTTTTTTCAGCGATTTTTCGTTCGCGGCAATAACAAAGTATTCTTTTCATTATTGTAAACAACAGAACAACAATAATTCAGCCGATTATGTGTTCTGGTCTACGACAAGTTTTTTGGGCAATACCACTGCTTCGTAGACCAGAACACATAATCGGCTGAATTATTGTTGTTCTGTTGTTAACAATAATGAAAAGAATACGGCTTTATTCTCGCGAACGAAAAATCGCTGAACAAAAATAGTTCAGTTTAGCTACAAAATGTAAGTCTGTGAAAATTTTGAATTTCCCGCCACCTTGCTATCGTCCACCCACGTCCAATATGCGCCAAATGTCACTGTGACATTTACCACAAACTACAGAATTAGTTGCAGAAAGGGCCCATTTTCAAAGACAAGTGCCTTTTTCGCACTTAACCAATATTTGAACAACTCGTGTTGTATGAAAATAACGTGGACACGTGCCCATCTTAGACCAAACGGTAGGAATAGGTGTTGCCAAGCGATTAAATACATAAAACTTATTTGGGTAAAAAAGGTGACAAGTGCCCCTTTTGCATTTAGGCATTCATATATCTCCCTTTCCGACACCCAATCTGAACGGTAGACACATGAAAGGTGTATCGAGCGATTTATCAAAATCCGATGACATTCATGCTAGTAAACGAGTTTACTCTGTGCAGTGATAAGAAACGTCACAACTGTCAAATTCATTGAATACAAAAAAAAACTTGACTTCGATTGATTTGCTCGCGTTCGCTTGCTTCACAAAAATCATGTTTCGGCTACCTTTTGGTGAGAGGGTTGATCCTCAGGAAGAGAAGCGCCAGGCAAGAGAGAATACCATCAACAGTGTGATAACATTTTGTGTGCTCTGCGCTGCTATAAGAATTGGTGAGTTCCATTTATAGGTTATATCCAGATAGATCCGTCATTCTCACGATGGCTACAAAATACTGAAGCAATGTCCACCCTACAAAAAGGTGAGGACCTTTTGAAACATGTACATAACAATTATATTAAGTGCGATGACTATAACCATACTGACCAAACTTATTATTAGCTAAACCTTGATTTGGTTCGATTTCTGAATCTTGTTTTTATGGTACATAATTGCCTTTTCGGCCTAGCTTGCCCTCAGTAGGAGGTTACAAAACAGCAGGGTTCGCCACAAAGCTTTTCTTCCCCAATAAGCTGGTATTGGTATGACCCCAGACACTAGTACAGCATCTTCACCGATCTTATGGCACCATTCTTTACAATATCATTGATGTGAAGCCTAAGTTTATTTTGTAATACATCAACAAACAGAACAAAGCTAAAGCAATAAGTTCGGTCACACAGAAGAGATGTGGGATGATGATGCGGGGAGGACTTGATGTTTTTCTTCAACTATACAATTTTGTATGACAGTGACATGTTGCCGTGGCATCCTCATCCCACGTCTCTTCTGTGTGGCTGGCACCTTACCGATGGCCCCGAGTAGCACTTTTCTGCTACAGTATGGCCTATGTTCAATTGAAATCTTATGCATAATTTTTTGTTTCAGCCCCTGTACTCCTGGAACATGGTGGATTTTAATTTATCAAGCAGCTTTCAGTCGCTTAAAATTACTCGTATGTTACAGTTTCTAACATTAGCTAATAAATATATTTAGTTTTATGATGTAAATCGCGCGTTGTTTTGTTTTGAGATGGGGAAGAATTATTGCAAATAAAACAAACCATAATTTTTGTAATAAATTACACTGAACTTTATTCTCGTTCTGAATACATATTGACCAGTGTTACTGAACCTTGCATAACTTCACGACTTTATTACAATTCACGCAACATACATTTCTTACGCCCGAGGAATCATTAGTTTTTTTTTATTTATTTTATTTATCTAGTTAGAAAATCCTAAAATTCGTTAATACAATGAAATTTAAGCATTCTTACAGTTATCACTTAATCCATTTAGCATTGAAAATAAATGATCATGATACAATAATAAAATTGATTTAAGGTTTCATATATATATTTTTTTACATTTTTAACTAAACACGCTCGTCGCGGGGCTGGAGGGGGGTCGGGGGAGGGCAGATCAGGGTGCAATCATACTTCCAAACGAACACTATACATTGTATACATTTGTAAAAGTATCAAAATCGAGTAAAAGGCCTACAAAAAATTATCTCGAGATACTAATAATTGTTTATGTTGTATAACCTAAAAATGTACCTATTTAACACTGGAGTCGTCGTCCGCGGCGAATCTAGGGTTAAAGGGTAACGAAGGTAGGTATTTTAACTATTCGGCTTAATTATATTTATAAAATGAGATGAGCGCGAAACGAAAGCTTTGCTGCGGGGAGGAGCGCGGGGTGCGGCAGAGACGAGACAGTCCTCAGGCTCAGTCCTCAGTCTCCTCGTCCTCGGACTCTTGCTGCTGCAGCCACGTGAGCCACGTGTTCACCTGAAACAAACAAACACACACAAGGGGTCAGCCTTATTGAACCACGGAAGAGGAAATACGCGAAACCCGCCGGGCAGGATCATGCGAGAAAAGGCCACTTAAAATAACAGTTTCCAGTCATTAGATAATTTCGTCGAACTTTGGCTCTATGCAATGGTACAAAACCTAAAACAGTACACTGACACACAAGAAGCGCTACTATGCTTCGTACAGCCCAACTCATATGAAATTAGCGAAACAAAGCACAGTGCACAGTAGGTTGCTGGACACCCAGGAATATGCGTCGCATTGCATCACCAGAGCTGTATGAGTGTCGTGGTCACGACACTGGGTGGGAGGTTGTTGGCGACGCAACCTACACCTACATCTATGGTGGACATCATAATTTTGTATCAGACAGTTCCGTGTAGCGTGTAATGTCTGTTATTCTGACATTACACGCTACACGGAACAGTACATTTTAATTGGTACGTAATCTCGACCAATGATATGCCTAGCTCGCGCGCTATGTATAAAGATTAGTGGTAAACCGTCTCACCTGGAACAGAGCTTCGCCCTTGCCGGGGTAGGCGTCCGTCACGTCCTCTCGCCAGCGCAGGAACGCCTCCTCTTCGCACACCTCCAGATTGTAGAGGTACATGAACCAGCGCAGCAGCATACCTGCGAATATGTTATAGCATTAAAAAAATAAGTGCCAAAATGACAATATAAAGCAGAAAAAGCTTGATAGTGACGGGAATCGAACTCTGATCTCTCAATCTTCGTAGAAAGGACCGGCGCGAGTGGACGGTTTCCATGCCGTGTGGAGGAAGTGCGTCTCGTCGCTTTTCAGGCTGCGCAGCAGCGGCAACACCATCCTGAGCCTATTCGCAGATCTGGCTGACAATCAGCTCATACACACATTGTGGGGAAATGACAAATTCAAAAGAGTTGTCATAACAGGAATAGTCACCGGCAAGTCGAGTGAATTTGTTCTTGTGCATCTAATAAACGCGCAAGACTTACTATTGTTATGACAAAGCAAGAGGCCACGCGGAGCAGGCGGGTGCATGCCTTCGTTATCACAATACGTTCAAGCAAGCGAAGTGGCGCGGCGCAGTGAGCTCGCCTCTCTTACTCATTCGGTCTTCCCGCACTTCCGGTCGGGTGGGGTTAGGACTTTCTTCCAGAGGGATCGACCACTGGATATTTCATTCTTGCGGAGCCTCGGTAAACTCGCTATAGGCGTCATGCCTGCCTGCCTGACTGCCGTTGCGCATCATTTGCTTGGCCATGGCTTGGCGCAGGGACAGACAAAATCCACAGCGCTGTTGGCTCACTCACCCTTGGGGTAGTTGTGCTGATGCGCGTGCACCTGCACCGCGTACACTGCTGCCAGCTGCAGGTCGGGGCGCCGGTCGAGCAGCGCGGTCAACAGCGGCGCGTAGGCCTCCAGAAGTGCCCGCTCGCGCTCGAGCGCCTCGCGCGGCGGCGCGGCGGCGGCGCTGTCGGCGGCGCGCGTCACGTGACCGGCGAGGAGCGCCACCAGCGCGGAGACGAAGGCGGCGTGCGCGCGTACGGAAGGCTCCACGTGCGCCTGGAGAAAGATTTGACGGTCAAAACATTTGTTGCGTCAACATACAGTAGAGCTGAGGAAAAATATTGCAAAATAGACAAGCACAATTTTAATTTTAGAAGTTGGTCTCAACTCTCGTCATAATATCTCGAGTATCTGCGCGGTGCTCAGTAAATGGTGGGCTTCACTGTTCACAGTCCTCGCAGCTCAGTTCACAGCCGCTAAAACATTTAGTGCCTATTGAAACGCCCGAGACTCCGGATCTCAAACGCATGCGTTTGACAAGTGGAATCTGAGTTTGATCGGCGATCCCGTAGGTGAAATTGTCACCTAATGGAACCACATAATTGACACTGACCTTGATCCAGCGGTAGAGCGCGGCAGGCGCGGGCTCAGCAGCCAGTTGCCGCGCCAGCTCGGCTTGCAGACGCAGCGCCGGCACCAGAGCGCCCAAGCCGTGCGCCTCCACTGCCTCGCCGGCCCCACCCGCCGTAGCTCCGCCCGCCCCGGCGCCTTCGGCCACGTACGCGCAGATGTTGATCTGTGGATGGGTCAATATTTATTGCCAAATATAAAACCGGAGGTGGAGAGCAAGAGGGCACCAGCTTACGAAAAATCGAGCGAGCAGGGGCCTTAGCCTGTAACCCAATGGCGTGTCGATGGCGTCCCAGCAGAAGAACAAAACCGGGGTTTCCTCGTATTTCTCCTACAACCAGTGAACTAACCCTCTAGAACTATAATCAGAATATTCTTTGCTGTACTACAAAAACATTAAAAGGACCGACAGCATTAATAAATCGTTTTTGAAGCTGTACGGTCCAACATCGTACATACATAGGTCGCGTGTTGCTGACATTGCATTGTGCAGCACACGCGCACCTAAACTCTACTCGACAGACGGCTTTAGCCACTCGCCCAGACTACACCACAAACTTCTACTATGTAACGTGTCAGTGTAAACTACAATAAATACCATGAACTCTTAACTTATACTTCTTCTTCCACAACCGTCCACCAACTACTACTACAAGTGCTGTAAGACAGAGTGGGGTCGCACAAGCTCTGGAGGATTTGAAGCTCAGTCAACTGGGAGCCCATTTTGGCACCATTGCATTTTGGAGGCTAAGGCCCCTGATTGATCAGCATCGCGTGTGATAACACTTAATGATCTCCACCTTCAAGTGGCGGTCACGATCCTTAATATTGAGGGACCAACTGGAGAATACTGCTCTTAAGTCATGGTCACGATAGGGGTCACCTGGACAGGACATTCAGTTCTACGGCAACGCAACTCACTGTCGCACTTACGATGCTCTAAATTTTGAGCAGATTTTTATTGATAAATTTTTCCGCTTCTGTATTGGCGATTAAACGCCTGAGAAACCGGGATATGTTTCACAAGCGACCCTCGACGCTCAGTTGCCGATCATGAAACTGATAAATGGGCATTGATCAGTGAGGCATCGATTGTAGTAAATTGAAAACCATTTCGAGGAATAGGGATACTGATTACTATTAGGGGTTGAAATAAGTAAAATTAAAACAGTTTATTAATATTTATCGCCAAAAATGTTCACTTCATTTTTCTTTCGATGACGTCATCATAGCCTCTAATGCGGTAGTTCCATTGCCTATACAAATATTTAAAAAAATCATTCGTCAACAACAACTGTCATAAGTATCAAATAACTGAGAAAATAACCTTCTTGTTGACTTGACACTGACATTTGTCAAACGTCAACATATTTTTATTTTTTAAAAGCATGCATGAATGCAATGAACTTAGTACATAATGCCAGTGGTGACGTCATACACAAAACTTTTAGAAATTTTTAATAATTAATAAAAAAAATATTTACATAAAAAATTAAGAAAATATTCAAATTAGTTTCTTATATTTGTCTATATTTTCGATTTATAGAATAAAAAATAGGATTTGACGATGCCCATTGCCACAGGGTGGTATTCTAGAACGCTACTTAAACTCAGTTTAAACAGAGTTCAGACTGTCGATAAAACAGTGTATGTTTTGATATGAAGGGAGGGATATTCAAATCAAAACATGCACTGTTTTATCGACAGTCGACACCTTGAACTCTACTTAAACTGAGTTTAAACAGAGTTCAAGGAGCGTTCTAGTTTGAACTGAGTTTAAACAGAGTTTAAGTAGCGTTCTAGTTTGAACTGAGTTTAAGTAGCGTTCTAGAATACCACCCTAAAAGGCGTGAAGGTTTCCCGACGAAACGTCGTGCGTCGTCTTACCTTGCTCTCGTTGTAGAGCTGCTGGGTGCGCTCGAGCGGCAACAGCTGTAGCAGTCGCTGCAACACTTGCAGCAGTAACGGATAATGCTGACCACCCTCGCACATCGCTCCCACCTCGCCGAGCGTCACTAGCTTCTGCAATAGGACCAAACACAGTTTAATAACTTGCAACATTGATCTCAAGTCTCTGTACTAAAAGGCTGTCGGTAACACGACTGTCTTTTTAACTACATACGCGAAAAGTATTACAGAAATATTTAAACTAGGTGATGTTGATCATGATAAAAGTTTAGCTTCTGTTGATCTGCTAGATAAGATGCACGTATTACAGCCATCAGTGCAAATTCCCCACTGTAGTCTCATGGGTTCTAGTTCACAAAAGTGGGTTTTTCTTGGTTTCTGTAACGAATTAAGGCGCCGTGCATAGTGAAAAGCCCGCGCGCACTGGCTGTGTTAGATAGCTCTCACTTAATTCTAGTGTTTGACATGTTAACTTTTTCGATCCCTTTAGCGTATCTAATACAGGAATCGATTTTGTATATTTTTCTTTGGGCGCGGGCTATTCACTATGCACGGCGCCTATATCTTACCTGGCGCCTTAGCCTGTAACAGAATGGCGTATCAATGGAGTCATAAGTAGAAGGACAAAACCGGGATTTTTTCGTTGTTCTCCTACAACCAGCGAACTAATCCTCTAGGATAAGACTCATAATATTCTTTGTTGTACTACAATAACATTAAAAGGACCGACACTGGACCGACAGCATCAATAAAACGTAATTAAAACCGTCAACCGGAAGCCCATTTTGGCACCATTGTGTTACAGGCTAAGGGCCCTGTACTACGGCGTGCGCTAGCAATGCTGGCAGGTTGTCGTGCGGGTGTCGGGTCTGCACCAGAGCACGGGCGCGCGCTTGATGCGGCCCACGAGCGCGCACGGCGGGTCCTCTGAACTCTTACCTGTACTACGGCGTGCGCTAGCAATGCTGGCAGGTTGTCGTGCGGGTGTCGGGTCTGCACCAGAGCACGGACCGCCTCGAGCACGGGCGCGCGCTTGATGCGGCCCACGAGCGCGCACGACGCCCACGGCGACGCGTCCTCTGCAACACACATCAAATACACTCGTTAATAAACGGTTTTAAGTTTTTAACCCCACGCCATTGGGCACGGAACCTCATATTCGGAGAAGCGGCGCGTTGAAGCGGTGTTTTTAATTTTGTATTTCAACCTAAGAGTTTTTATTAAATTTCGTGAATGTTTTGTATTTATTGTACAACCTTAGTCGGAGAGCGCGTGGTCCTATATGGCAGCGATAGCGTGTCAAAGCAGCTTGCGAGTCTTAACGTGATCGGTGAATGCGTGACCCAATTCATTGCCTGAGTTTGCTTGAAGGCATGCATCCGCCAGCGCCAGC
Source organism: Zelleria hepariella (assembly GCA_949319315.1). Classification (NCBI taxonomy): domain Eukaryota; kingdom Metazoa; phylum Arthropoda; class Insecta; order Lepidoptera; family Yponomeutidae; genus Zelleria; species Zelleria hepariella. The sequence goes on from CASGHI010000040.1 coordinate 12,125, forward strand.
TTGCCAGGAAGTAGACAGTTTTGTGTCAATAGCAGACTGAGCTTAGTTCCTCACCTTGGTCGGAGAGAGCGTGATCCAATATGGCGTCGATTGCGCGCCGCAGCAGCTTGTTTGTCTTACAATGGTTGGTAAGGCGGGTGGCTCGCGATAGTGTGAACGAAGGCATGCACCCGCCAGCGCTGCGCGGCCTCTTGCATCGGCTCTATTTGAACGAAGTGGGCTATTTTGTGTCGCGCGATCTCTGCGAATACGTGCTATCTTCAATCGATCTGTGGTCTCACCTTGGTCGGAGAGCGCGTGGTCCAATATGGCGGCGATGGCGCGCCGCAGCAGCTTGTCGGGCAGCGCGAGGTCGGTGAGCGTGGCGGCGGCGGCGCGCAGCTCGGGCGGCTCGTGGGCGGTCCCGTCCCCGCCCACCGCGGCTAGGCCTTGGAGCGCCGCCAGAGCCAGACCCGCCACCTCCTCCTTGCTCAGACCCTGGGAAAACCACATTCGAAGTTAAAATTACATCGACATTGCTTATATTTATTTATAGTAAAATAAACTGTGTATGATCCTAGGCTTAGTTAACGGCACTGGAACCACACACTAGATAAGGTTGTAGGTGAGTGTCTTATAGTGTCTTAGGTTTAACACTGTCTCAACATACAGAGCTCACAATAATGCGCGGGCAAAGTAAAGCGCCGCGTAAGCACAATAGTATGTGGAACCATACAAACTGCATTTGTTTATGTCCATGCAGCAGTAAAATGGCCTGATGCTCAGCATTTGCTGCAGGACAATAAAATATGTGCCTACAGCACTGATTTTCAGGACAGGCCAGTGACTCACGGACACTCAACCAAAAAAATACGGATGTAACCTCGCCTAAACATCAGTGGAGCACGCAAAAGGAGATCATTGTAAGTGTGTGCGTGATTTGAGAGTTGCATCGCCACAGTAAAACAAAAAACAGTAAAACCTTTTTTAGTAAAACACTACGTCCGGACTATAAACTACGAGGAAGTACGACGTGGTTATCTACAGGTGAGAATTGTATGAAACGGATTTGAGAATCAACCAATGCTACAGTGCAAACCTGTCGTTTCGGCTTGCTGAACTAAAACGAAATAAAATGCTTCATAATGGGACCGCTATTTATCCTTAGTGCCTTTTCCAGACTCGAGTCTTTCATACGAGAAAAGAAACAAACGGGTATCTTACCTTATCTTTTTTGGGTTTATCCTTCTTGTCGGCGGCCGGCTTGATGGTGATTGTCGGCTCCTTCATAAGCGGCGGCGTGCTGGCGAACGTCGGCGTCAGCACAGCTATGGACATAGTGCTATTTTAATTGGTTCTTTATGACTCGTTCCACATGGAATACAGACAACTATTTCTTCGGATGAAGCACTTATGATGCGGGCGGTAAGAGCTAACATGAGGTATGGCGGTGCGTGTTGCTGACCGTACATTTTGTGACTTTTAATATTTAACTTTCACTTGTCTATGGTCAAAGCGAAGAAGTGTGTTCTTGACTTGACTGTTTTACGGTGTTAGTAGGACAATATTTCTGATAGATAAAGAATGTAGAGACAAAATTTAAAGTCAATTTTACCAGATTTCACACTCGTTTTTAGGGTTCCGTGCCCGAAGTATCTTGTGGCTGAACAGTAATGGGTAGCCAGTTGAAATTTTGATAGATTATTACTAGCTTTGGCCCGCGACTTCGTCCGCGCAGACTGCAGATTATGTATTGTTATGGCGGATTACTTACTTTTACTTTTTACATTTTCCCAAGACCTTTGCAGGGCTCGTGGTCCAGGTAGCTGATAAAAATGTGTTTAATATAATGTGAAGGAGACTCACTCTGCTGTGTGGGCGCGAGTGGCAGCGGCGTGGTGGGCGGCTTGCTCAGCCGGTTGGCCGTGAACAGCAGACTGTTGGCCGCCGGCCGCATCTGGACGTCCTCCAGCGCGCCGCCCGCCGCCAGCCGCGACTTGTTGAACCGCGGCGCGGGCTCCGACTTGCCGCCGCCCTGAATAGAATACAATAATGTATTTCTCAAACAAAGGTGATGATTAGTTATAAATTGATAGAAAGTGTGCCAAAGGCGTACAAAGGAAGCAAATTTTGATGCCCACCGCCATTAGCTTTGTGTAATACATCGTTGGATAGGTTTTTGTGAGCTTCCTATGGCGAGAAAGTTCCTATGGCGCCTAGTTTCTGTTATGCCGCACTTTAACAATCTTAAAAATCTGAACGGACTCGGATTTGAAACTAGCTACTTTTATTCAGGTCTCAAATACGTTGTATTACACAAAGCTATTGGAGGTGGGACCAAAGTCTATTCATCTAATAGCATCATCCTTTTTCTGTTGAATAACTAACCTGCTTGTTGTTGTACGATCCACCGCGTTCGCCGCCGCGGTAGTACTGTTGGGGTGCACCGCGTTGGCGGAAGCCGTCGCGGTTGGAGCCAAAGCCGTTGCCGAAGAGTTTGTCTTGCGGCGGCGCGACGAGCGCGGCGGCGGGCGCCTGGAGCGCCAGGCCGGCCAGCACGTCGTCGAGTGGTCTATTGCGGGCGCGGAAGAGCGCGTCGCGCTCCTGGCGGCGCGGCGGCGGCTCGTCGTCGCGGCGCAGCTGCTGTATTGGCACGGGCCCCTCGCCGTGCGTGGCGGCGCGAGGCACCCAGCCGCCGCGGCGCAGCTCCGCCACGTCGCGCAGCATGAAGCGGATGCGCGGCGCGAGCTCGCGCGACGTGCTCAGCGTCTCGATGCGCGCAAAGTACTGGTCCATGAGGCCGCGGCCGCGCTCCGAGTCGAGCACGCGGCCGCATGTGCGCACGAGCTGCGCCAGGCACTCCAGATCCTCGTGGTGTTCGGCGGCGGCGCGGCGCGCTAGGAGGTTCTGGATGCAGCGGTGCAGGATGGACTCGGACAGGATCTCGAGCTTGCCGAGTTCGCCGATGAACTTGATGTTGCCGAGCATCTTGCACTTGGCCAGGTGTCGCTTCTCCTCCTCCTCGGGTTGGAGAGCGCGTTCTTCGAAGGCGGCGAAGGCCTGCGCGCGGTTCTCGAACTCGGTGCGGCATTTGTTGAGGAGGAGAAGCTTGAAGGTGCAGGGTTGGCCGGCGGGCTCCAGGTTGGGCGCCTCCTCGCTGAGCCGCTTGCACAGCTGCGCGTACATGGACGAGTACTTGGGCTCGTCCAGCGCCTTCTCGAAGATGAGCAGGATCACGCCCTTGAGCACCTTGTCGGAGACGAGCTCGAGCGCCAGCAGGTCGTCGCTCAGCTTGCCGAACTTCTCCGGCGTGAGCTTGTTGAGGATGCCGCGGACCTGCGGACAGTGGAGGGCGTGTGAGTGTAATGCAGATAGTGAAGTATCTTATCTACCTAGGCGAGAAGCCTCGCTTGAACCTGATATGCGTTTCATCTCCTCTTTAGTGAACTTTTTTTTTATGTAAGGCTGGATTTCTGTGTCCCACTGCTGGGCAAAGGACTTTAGATAGCGAACCTAAATTCCAGGATGGCCCAGAATAGTTTTTTTTTTTTTCATTTCTTTATTGCACATTTTACAAACTTTGTACAAAGGCGTGAAAGGCGGAAGGCTAAGTAGCCTGACTTTTGGTTCTGCACTTAGTATAATGGGCAATGCTTACCAGTAGTATACTTGACCAGTAAATAAGAAGAAAAATAAATAGACACTGGCGGAGACGACAGATCTGTCCATCTCGCGAGCCAAGCTGGGCCCTTAGCCTGTAACGCAATGGCGGGTCAATGGCGTCCCGGCAGAAGGACAAAACCGGGCTCTCCTCGTTTTTCTCGTACAACCAGAGAACTAATCCTCTAGAATTAGAATCAAAATATTCTTTGCTGTACAACAAAAACATTAAAAGGACAGACA
>CASGHI010000041.1:0-37500 GCA_949319315.1 Zelleria hepariella
GCGTCGCGTTCCGCCTGCGTCGCGTTTTCATGGCGAGTATGGCGACGCCTCATCTCACATAGCGAGAACTGTATAAAAACGTGGGGCTCTCTGGGTCAGGAAAAGTCAAGATATGGCAAGGCATTAGGTACCTAGGTATCTGAAGCTGACTTTTCTTTATTCTTACAGAAAACATAGGTATTATTATAACGAGTCCCAATCCTGACCTTTTATTACGTCCAAGGCTGGCAGACCCTCTGTTTACGCCCGTTTGGTCATTGTGTGGTTCTGGTGCTGGCGGACACACGGTGAGCATTGGAATGGGTTCGTGGATGCCTTGGAGCAGAACTGAACCTTGGTTTCTTCCTTTGTGGATGCCGCGGGACAATCCGCCTCCTTTGTGGCTGGCACATAGGCTATGAGCGAAATTAGTTATGAACCAAAATGTCATTGTGTCAAAATTAAAATTGAAGTACCTATTCGCTGTCACGCAAGCAAAATTGTTGCCAAACTAACATTGTGAAGAATTGAAATAAAATAACAAGGAAGTTTACATAAGACGCATCGCCGCTGCCATTCGCCGCCACCGACGTCCACCCAGGATCGTCCTTCGGCATACGCAAGTAAGAAACCTTGGTATTCTTAACCTTTGTGCAGCCAACGAGCACCACCCGGTGTCCACCTGGTCCGCCCGCATACAGTCCACCTATTTCCCACTCGCGCCGCACCACCGTCCTTTCCTTTTCCGTCCACGTACACACGACAGCACGTCGGAGTGTACACTTTTGTTGTTACGTATAACCGAGTAGAGTGCTAGCGTGTAAAGGTCGACGTGCTGTTGTGTGTACCATAAAACTTGTTTTTCAGTAGATACCTTAGTACAGTGATCGGGAAGACCTTAGATGAAAACAAAAAAGGGAAGATACGGCACTCACCCATTACGCATGGTCCTGCAAAACTGAGTCCATGGACTCACTTTCATTCAGTCGCCGGTTGGACACTGACTTGTGTGATAGAATTAGATGCATCGGCGCGCAATAGCGAAACATGTTCTCGTCTCGCTCGGGCTTGTTGGTTTAACGTATCGCTTATTCACATAATTGTAAATGTAATTTGAATGAGTTAAAGCTGTGTGAGTTTATGTGCATGAGTGCGTTCGATCGAGCCCATTTTTTCACGGCTGCTAGTAAGAATGTGCCGTATCTTCCCTTTTTTGTTTTCTTTCATCTAAGGGGAAGACCGAAATTTTTATTGGTTTTAGTAGTCGGCAGCACGTCGACTTTTAAGGCACAATAGGACGCACAACTAGCGCCACCAATGAAAAAATAATCCTAATATCTTCTTTTTGGATGCGTTTTTTGCTAAAAACTCTTTTGCAAAATGTCAAAGCGAGGCTTATCGGAGAATCGATTGCATTCGTACGTACCTACCTAGGTTCAGATCCTAGAACCTATGAATGCAATCCATTCTCGCCAAAAGTGGCCACTTGGGGCGGCGCAAGTTGTGCATCCTACAAACACTGTTTTGTTTGTTAGGTTTCCGTTTATTTCAATGTATTTTCTAAAGTCAGTAGCATTTTTGATAACTACTGTTTTCATTTAGAAACAAAAAGGAACGGGTTTTGACTGCGACCGCCACGCCAATGCTAGTTAAAAAAGAACTTGCATTGGGTTGGCGGTGGCCAATCGGAGTTTGACTGTTCGACTGATCGGACGTATTGATTCGAAGTTAAAGTTAAAAGTGTTCTAATAAAATCAGTGCTAAAATAAAACGTGGTTAATGTGAAATTAGTATAAAATAAAAGTAAACAGATTTTAAAGTAAAATTAATAAACCAAACCTATACAAGTGCCAAGTGTGTTTGATTCAGCTGTGAAGTGATGCCCTATTTGGAGGACAGTTCTACAATACGTTATAGGTGATTGCAACGGTTTACTTTCTGTCGACTGTACTTTGACACTTCACTGACAGCAACGCAAACGCCACCTATAACGTGGAGGGCTCATCATTGCCTAGAGATGGCGCTATTATAAGTGTATTTGTGGATTTTGCGACTAACGGGATGAAGCAGGGCGGCCAGTACTGCGACCCGGAGGAAGCTGGCGAGGCGCCGCACGAAGATGCACCATTCCCGAGAGCTTGAGACACTTCGTGAGGGTGTAAATGGCGAGAGAAAATTGGCTTCGAATTGTCAGATTTGTATGGCATCAACTTAGAAGATTTTTGATATTTTATAAGGGAAGTGAGCAATGAGATTTGACAGAACAAGATTTGATTGGTTATTTGAGGTGTGCGTCGATTAGTCGGTTATTTTTTTTTAATGTACAAAGATTTTATATTTAGGAACACAGATAAGAAGATAATATGTGACGTCACGCTATGAATACATTGTTAATGAGGACCATTCCATTTTGCCCCACCAGAGATGCCCCACTGGTGGGGCAAAATGGAATCGCACAAAAAATAATTCCATTTTGCCCCACTGGCCACCCCACTGAGTGGCTGGGGTGGGGCAAAATGGAATTTAAATTCCATTTTGCCCCACCAGCTTTTTATAGACAAGATTATTATTGGCGAGGCTGACTCATTACAATGATGCAGTCACTGTAGCCTAGCCTAATTTTATAATAAATCGGCATAAATAAAACTAATTTGTTAACTTTACTAATTCGTTTATTTGTTTAAAAAAAATAACTTTGGTATATTATTATGGCATCTAACATTACAATATTGTTAAAATAGTACAACATAACACAAAGACCGCTTATAATTTTGAATAATCATTTCTATAAAATATGTGTCATTTATGAATAAATATACATAGATTTGTCATTTTAAAATCTTTACAAAACATTAAAATTAAACAATTATTTCAAGTTATTGCTTTCTTGATTTAAATTAAATACCACAAAAATACCTAATTATATTTCACGGCTTCATTCTTTGCGATTTAATTTGGTTGACATATTGTAGTAGTGTTTCTACGCTTTGCCTTGCACGGATCTTAAGAGGGTAGAATAAAAAAGAAATTCACCCGGCGCCGCTCTGTCGTCGGTCACCGTTGTACCAACCGTCACTTGATTCATTCTGCGTTTCCGTGCTCAAGCCTTCGCACGTTTCGTTTGTACCTACCTCCGCAAAATAGAAAAATTTCTTCGAAGATGGGAAAAAATGGACAGAAAAGAAAAAGTGAAGATAGTGAGGAGAAAATAAGAGACAAAATACGAAAACTAGAATCACAGTTGCATCGTAAGAAGACACGTCGTCGCTTCATAAGTTCTTCGTCATCGTCTTCGGAAGACGAAACAAATGGTTAGTACCTACCTACCTAATTAATTTTATCATTAGCGAGCAATTCAAGGTTATACTTGTTTTGGATTATTCGTGCAGTCCGTATGGGACTGTGCACCTATCCAAATGTATTAACCTGCGCCTATTTTCTGGGTAAATCGTGCAGTCCGCATGGGTCTGTGCATTACCTAAACAATAATCGCTGTATTCGTGCAGTCCGTACGGGGCTGTGCACCTACAGGCTGATGTAAACAAAGAAATTACTTAGTTTCTTAGTTTTTTGCGCTTAGACCGTCCAATAACTTTGTTTGTCTATTCGTGCAGTTCGTATGGAGCTGTGCATAGATATTACATGTTATTTCAACAAACAATCGTTTGTTTCAGATGTTACCGAAAATAATGACGGGAATCGTTCTTCTGCGATACCGAACATCCCTTCGCCAGAACCGGCAGCTGTAGCATCCACTTCCAGCCAGCTACCAGGACTGTCAGAATTACCAAATGCTGAAATCACTCCTAGTGACGAACCTGAACTCGATGAAAAGATTCTAGAACTTCTCGGCGATGCTCCCAAGACAGACACTGAGCTTGGAAAGCCTATACACAAAGATATCGCAGCCAGATGGAAAGAAATACTGAATAAAGGCCTGGAGAAAGAAGTGAAAGAAAAACTTCTGAAGGAATATCTGATCCCTAGCAATTGCGACCTTCTAGTTGCTCCGCTTTTAAACCCCGAGATCAAAGCGGCATTGTCCGAGCCATTGGTCAAGAGAGACCTTGGATTGGCAGCAAAACAAAAGCAAATAGGTATTGCTATAGCGGCACTTTCACAGGCATTAGAAATGGTCATAGCCAAAGAAATGACATCTGAAAAGCTTCTGAAAGCTATCAGTGATGCATGTCGCATCTTGTGTGATAGTCATTACACAGACACCAAGACTCGACGTGGATTTGTCTTATCTACGATCAATAGCGATCTCAAAGAAGCTGTGACGGAAAGTGGGAGAAGCAAGTACCTCTTTGGCGACAATATGTCCGATAAACTGAAATCGGCAAAATCCATCCAGAAGTCTGGCGAAGTATTGAAACAGACTCAAAAACCATCTGTCTTCAATAAGGCTAACTTCGTCCTCAATAACAAAAACAAGGGTCGTTTAAACTACAAGATCCCGCATCGGAAACAAACACCAACCGGCCCGAACCGGACCGATGCGGGGAAGTTCCGTCCAGCTTGGCGCACGACGAGGAGCAGCGACCATCCACCAGCGCCACCGCCGCCGCCGCCGCAGTACCATGCGCCCCGCGCGCCTCCCTCCCGTCGGAGGCAATACAACTAGAGGTAAATTATGCTGGCCGACTACAGTTTTTCATCTCAAACTGGCAAGAAATTACGAACGATTCTCTTGTTCTCTCGTGGATTCAAGGATATGAGATACCTTTTATTAGTACTCCCCATCGATCTGACACGCCTGCTATGTATTCAAGATCAAAACAAGACCTCGTCGAATTTAATAAATCTATCAGTAGTTTATTAGAAATCGACGCTATCTCTGAATGTTCACATGATGATAACGAGTTTATATCAAGTATATTTTTGGTTTCAAAACCGAACGGGCAAAAACGGTTCATTTTAAATTTAAAATATCTTAACAAGTTTGTAAAAACGTGTCATTTTAAGATGGAAGATTACAGGACCGCATCAAAGCTTGTGACCAGAGATTGCTACATGGCGTCTGTTGATATGAAAGATGCATATTTCCTGATCCCAGTACATAAAGCACATAGGAAATTTCTCAGATTTGAACATAATGACAAACTTTATGAGTTTAATTGCATTCCGTTCGGCTTATCGACAGCCCCTTTTGTTTTTACAAAAGTTTTGAAACCGGTCATGGAGTATTTAAGGTCTAATGACATGGTATCAGTAATCTATTTGGATGATATACTATGTATAGGTAGAACCTATTCAGAATGCCAAGATAATGTTACTCTTACTATAAATTTACTTGAAAAATTAGGATTCATAATAAATTATCAAAAAAGTTGCATAGTTCCAACAAAAGAGTGCAAGTTTCTAGGATTTATATTTGACTCTTCAAACATGTTGCTAAGCTTACCCGCTGATAAGAGACTTAAAATTAAAAACATGCTGCTACAATTTCTAAGGTTGAAACATTGCAAACTTCGCGAATTTGCCAAACTTCTTGGTCTTCTAACATCAGCTTCGCCAGCAATACAGTATTCATGGTTGTACACAAAACAACTTGAGCGTCACAAGTATTTATGTCTGCTGAGAAACCCCAGCTATGATCAGACTGTTCATTTACCCGACAAATTAAAATCTGACATAGTTTGGTGGATTGAACATATAGAAACTGATTCTAATCCATTCAAATTCAACAATTTTGCAAAAGAAATATTTTCAGACGCATCAATCACTGGCTGGGGAGCGTATTGTGATGGTGCCAGATCTTATGGATTCTGGAAAGATGAAGAATCACAATTGCATATCAACTTATTGGAATTAAAAGCAGCATTTTTTGCATTAAAATTATTTACAAAAGATTTATTCAATAGCGAGGTCTTGTTACGTATCGATAATGTAACAGCAATCTCCTGCATTAATAGAATGGGCAGTGTTCAATACCCGCACCTACACGAAGTTACAAAAGAAATTTGGCAATGGTGCGAAAGCCGAAAATTATTTATCTTTGCATCCTATATAAACACAAAGGATAATTGTGAGGCAGATTCTTTGTCCCGAAAGAGGTTTCAGGATACAGAGTGGGAACTTAATGATGTCGCTTATAATGCAATAAAAGACACATTCGGTTCTCCACATACAGATTTATTTGCAAGTCGCTGCAATGCTAAGTGCTCAGTTTATGTGACCTGGAAAAATGACCCGGATGCATGGGCCATTGATGCATTTACTATTTCTTGGACTGGTAGATTTTTCTATGCTTTTCCGCCTTTTGCGCTAGTTTTAAAAGTACTACAGAAAATCATTTCCGATAAAGCCGAGGGCATCTTGGTGGTGCCCAACTGGCCCATGCAACCATGGTTTCCTATCCTAAAAAAGTTGTCTATTTGTGAACCTTTATATTTCGAGCCCAATATAAACCTGCTCCAATCTCCTTTCAGATTGTCCCACAACCTCCACAAAACGCTTGCGATAATTGCCGTGAAATTATCAGGCAAGCTTTACTGAAGAGAGACCCTACTCATTCACCCAGATCTATCGAAATCATGTTACATTCACTTGCTCCTAATACATATAAGCAATATGATAGCAGTCTTAAAGCCTGGATCAAGTACTGTAGAGACAACAACATTGATTATTCCATGGCATCTGTACCGGAAATCTTAAATTTCCTCACCACTGTTTTTGATAACGGGGCTAAATATGGGACAATAAACTCGCATAAATCAGCTCTATCCTTGTTGTTAGGAAATGTCCTTAATGACGATCGCATCAAACGATTCATGAAAGGAGTCTTCAGACTAAGACCGACCACTCCAAAATATAATTTAACATGGAATCCAAATATCGTTCTCAATTATTTGGCTCAAAAGTGGCCCAACGAATCTCTTTCTCTGGAACTCCTTTCAAAAAAGACACTTACCTTATTGGCACTTGTAACCGCGCATCGCGTTCAAACATTTTCGCTTATTAAACTAAGCAATATTAAAATAAATGATTCAGTTGATATAGTTATTAAAATACCAGATAATATAAAAACTTCTAAAGTTAATTCAAATCAGCCTATTCTAAAACTTCCGTTCTTTGATCAAAAACCTGCTATATGTCCAGCTCGTAGTATGGTGGAATACATAAATAAAACAAGGTCAATTCGCAAACCCGATTGTGACTTCTTATTTATTAGTCATAGAAAGCCTCATAATAAAATGTCATCTCAAAGATTGAGCCATTGGATCAAAGATACACTTAATGATAGCGGTGTAGACATCTCAATTTTTTCGGCACACAGTACTCGCCATGCAGCTACATCAACTGCCAATAAGCTAGGTGTCAATATCGACGTCATCCGAAAGACGGCTGGGTGGAGTGACTCATCGTCCGTATTTGCTAAATTTTACAATAGAGAAATTGTAAACGATTTAAATCAGTTCGCACAATCAATACTTACTGCTTCCATTAATGATGATTGATGATTATTAATAATGATGATTATTATCTTAATGTTACCAATCAATCCATGAATAATTAATATTATAATATTTTGATTACCTTTTCAAAAAGTATTTTATTTAAAATACCTACTTTTTAAGAAGTAATTAGTTAATTAATGAGCTTATTTCACATATATATAAAATCTCTGAACATCCTACAATATGTCAACCAAATTAAATCGCAAAGAATGAAGCCGTGAAATATAATTGATGATCAAACGAACTTACCCTTACGTGAAGTTCGATCACAATTATGTGAACGGCTTCATTCGACGCGATTTATATCGCCCACCCTTCAGTTTAATTTAGATCCCTCCCACACAAAGATGTGAAATAAGCGTATGCCTACATATAACTTTAAACAAAATGAATCAAGTGACGGTTGGTACAACGGTGACCGACGACAGAGCGGCGCCGGGTGAATTTCTTTTTTATTCTACCCTCTTAAGATCCGTGCAAGGCAAAGCGTAGAAACACTACTACAATATGTCAACCAAATTAAATCGCGTCGAATGAAGCCGTTCACATAATTGTGATCGAACTTCACGTAAGGGTAAGTTCGTTTGATCATCAAATAAACTTTTGCTTGTTTCCATTCATAATCACAATTTTGTATGAACACAAAAATTGTGGTAAAACAAAACTGTGGCTAAGAACTAATATCTATTATAGCCGCGTCTTCAAAGTCAGAGTACATTTCGACAGAGTGACTACTTTGATGCTCCTTTGCTTGTGTAAAATTTACTGCATAAAATACAAAAATTTAGAAAAAGAGCCTTTTACCCGTCCAAGGTCGAGGCCCATGATGCCATTTTGGGTATGCTACTTTTTGATTGGTTATTTGGTGCCGCGCTGTCTATTGATTTACTAATTCAAGGTGCACGTTGTAGTTTTCTACCTGGATTCTTATCAGTTTGCTTACAACCGTTGATTAGGTTGGTTTGAGTGAAAACAATGGCTTCGTGTTCAAGTGGTACAGGCAGTGCATTAGTTTTTTTGAAGAATTCTAAAGCTAAAGAAAAACTTCTTCGTGCTGGCCACCATAATTGCCAAAAAAAAATTACAAAAATGATTCGTCAATTTGGGAGTGCATACATAGGAGAAGTGTGCCTATTTTTTTGTAAACAATTTCTAGCTTTTATTTGTTGTATTTATATATTTTTTACTTGTAAGTACTTGACAAAGTCCGCCGTCAAAGTCAGCTCAAGATTCTGATTGGTCTGTCTTGTGTCTGGCGGTTTTATTTTGTAGGTATTTTCAAACATGACTATAAAATAAAAATCTTATTTAATTTATATGAAAGCACTTTCCATTTAAAAATCTCATTTAATTTTATTTTATAGTCATGTTTGAAAATACCTACAAAATAAAACCGCCAGACACAAGCTGTAACGAGTTTCTTTTATCATTATTAACCAAGGACCAAACAAAATGTTTTAAAAATAAATGAGTTACCTTGGTACCACGACTTCAAGTCAGAGTACAATTTGGTTGTAAAGTCGCCCGTATTGTAACCGAGTAGAGTGCTAGCGTGTATTACTGACGAGATTTCACTCACTTTTTTGTTTTTTCTAAAGCACTAACCCGTGTTAGGGAATAATTTAAACATTTATAATAAGTTGAAAAAATTCACTCGGGACAGGACTTGAACCCGCAACCTCTCGCATACCATGCAGGCGCTTTAACAATTGCTCAATTGGGTGGTGTAGATTAGTGCAAACTCATCACACCAGATGGCGCCCCCCGTCCAGAAGACGGAGACTAGTTGAAGAAATTCGCATCGACAGTTACTTGACTCGGTAGCTCAATTGTTAGAGCGCCTGCACGGTATGCGAGAGGTTGCGGGTTCAAGTCCTGTCCCGAGTGAATTTTTTCAACTTATTATAGAGATTTCACTCAGGTTAATATCTCCATTAATTGTCATAATTATCTCCATTACAAACTTCTTTTCAGTCGCAAGACCATTCTGAAACACCCTGTACAATTAGTATAGTTTTTAACATTTAAACCTCAATTTGAATACTTTTATTGTATCTTTTAAGACCTTACGGGTGACTGTACTATTTGCATATCTGTATATTTTAGTATTATAAAAGACTGATTAAGCTATGGACAACAATGGAAACAAGCAAACGTTTATTTAGGTATTTTTTGTGATATTTCATTTAAATCAAGAAAGCAATAACTTGAATTAATTGTTTAATTTTAATGTTTTGTAAAGATTTTAAAATGACAAATCTATGTATATTTATTCTTAAATGACACATATTTAATAGAAATGATTATTCAAAATTATAAGCGGTCTTTGTGTTATGTTGTACTATTTTAACAATGTTGTAATGTTAGATGCCACAATAATATACCAAAGTTTTTTTTTTAAACTAATAAACGAATTAGTAAAGTTAACAAATTAGTTTTATTTATGCCGATTTATTATAAAATTAGGCTAGGCTACAGTGACTGCATCATTGTAATGAGTCAGCCTCGCCAATAATAATCTTGTCTATAAAAAGCTGGTGACACTCAGTGGGGTGGCCAGTGGGGCAAAATGGAAATATTTTTTGTGCGATTCCATTTTGCCCCACCAGTGGGGCATCTCTGGTGGGGCAAAATGGAATGGTCCGTTAATGATTGTAGGTACACACGACAGCATGTCGACCCTTACACGCTAGCACTCTACTCGGTTGCGTTACAAGAGAATTTACAACAAAAGTGTACAGTCTGACATGCTGTCGTGTGTACATACACTGCGTTTGTGACCTGTGTTTAAAAAGTACCTAATGGAAGGCATGATGATTATTAGTTTAAACCTAACCTAACCTTATTGAACCTAACCTAATCGAATCTAACCTAACCTAATTTAACCGAATCGAATCTAGCATGAACTCATTGAACCCAATCGAATCTAACATAACCTTATTGAACCTAACCTAATTTAACCTAACTCCTTTAACCTCTACCTCCTTTAACTTTACTCTTTTAATTTAACCTTATTCCTTGGGTATCTAACATAACCTAATCACAAAAATTGCTACACCGAGTCCATTATACATGTCGGATATTGAGCGTGTAGTCGCGGTCTGCTCCATATACTATAAACGTCAATCCATTTGTCTGTGGCCCGGATGTTAACCTATGGAAACATAGTACTTCCATATCAGAGGGTTTAAAAAGTAAATATTAGGTTTGGGTTAGGTTAGGTTAGGTTTGGGTTAGGTTAGGTTTGGGTTAGGTTAGGTTTGGGTTAGGTTAGGTTTGGGTTAGGTTAGGTTTGGGTTAGGTTAGGTTTGGGTTAGGTTAGGTTTGGGTTAGGTTAGGTTTGGGTTAGGTTAGGTTAGGTTTGGGTTAGGTTAGGTTTGGGTTAGGTTAGGTTTGGGTTAGGTTAGGTTTGGGTTAGGTTAGGTTTGGGTTAGGTTAGGTTTGGGTTAGGTTAGATTAGGTTAGATTAGGTTAGATTAGGTTAGGTTTGGGTTAGGTTAGGTTTGGGTTAGGTTAGGTTTGGGTTAGGTTAGGTTTGGGTAAGGTTAGGTTTGGGTTAGGTTAGGTTTGGGTTAGGTTAGGTTTGGGTTAGGTTAGGTTTGGGTTAGGTTAGGTTTGGGTTAGGTTAGGTTTGGGTTAGGTTAAGTTTGGGTTAGGTTAGGTTTGGGTTAGGTTAGGTTTGGGTTAGGTTAGGTTTGGGTTAGGTTAGGTTTGGGTTAGGTTAGGTTTGGGTTAGGTTAGGTTTGGGTTAGGTTAGGTTTGGGTTAGGTTAAATTTGGGTTAGGTTAGGTTTGGGTTAGGTTAGGTTAGGTTAGGTTAGGTTAGGTTAGGTTAGGTTAGGTTAGGTTAGGTTAGGTTAGGTTAGGTTAGGTTAGGTTAGGTTAGGTTGGGGTGCTGGGTCAGGTAACCTCCTCGTGTGCCTATCTGCTGGTTCTGTCCAGATGGTTGGTGGAATCTGGATAGAACCAGTGGGTGGGCCGGTGCACCCTGGGCGTCGGGCAATGACTTCTCCTTGTGGGATCTCATTGCTCGACGGCAAATAACCTGACGGGAGGGAGTGCTCGTGCCCTGTGCTAACCCACTTGGCGCGAGCAGGACGCACCACCTGCTCTGCTTTCAGAGCGGTGCTGGTGCGTGGTAGTATATCGTAATCCCGACGTACTGGGACCGAGGGTCCTGCTTTAGCCGGACCGCGAGGAGACAACCTCTATAAAAAATCCTCAATTCTCGACGCTGGGGAACGTGGCGTCGGGATGCTCGAAAGAGCGGCTGGGGAGTGCATCAGTCCCTAGCGTCCAACCAACCAAGCTAAATGGTAGCCACCTGGCTAGGCCAGGAAAATATGAAATGCAAGTGGATCCAAAAAAACTACCCCAGGAGGGTACCGGCCTTGCCGGAGAATCCCTCCCCGAGCTTAGCTCGGGCTGCCCCTCGTATTCTGGGGGGGGCACAGACCCACGTTGTAGGAAGGAGAAGGATGCGGGCTACTTTGCTGTTCCTTGCACCAGTGGCAGTGGTGCTAGGAGCAGTGAGGTCGCAGCATTGGCGGAGAGTGATTACGAGTCGGACGCCTCAATGGTGTCACACTCGTCAGCGGGCTCGACCAGGCTCAGGAAGCGTGCTAATACAGCATCGGCCGCTGAAAACAGCATCGCCAAGCGGACGAAGGGCAAGCGGCTAGCGGGGGAGGAGGACGTCGACCTGACGCAGCCTCTTCCAGCTACCAGGTCATGCCAGAACCTGCCAACGCTTGAAGACCTAGCGGCGGAAATGAGGGAGCAGCCCACAGCCGATCTAGGGGCCCAGGTCAATGAGAAAATGATGGTGGTGGAATCCGTCGCGGGCAGGTCCAAAAACCTCAAGGGCTCTTTTGTTCGCGAACTGCGGATAGCGGCCCGCACTGTTAAGGCCGCCGTTGAGGAGATGGCGCAGCGGTCCTCGGGCTCTGACAGGGTTGACCGGCTGCAAAAGGAGAATGCCAATCTCCGCTCGCAGCTGGCCGCCCTGGAAGAGAAGATGGCTACACTGACCGCGGAAGTGCGGGGTCTTCGCGGGGAGAGTGAGAGGGCCGGGATCTCTAGCCCACCACGAGTCCCAGTCGCACAGGCATCCCAGGCTCCGGAATCCTTCATGGAGCGGATAGGGGCCATGATTGGGGCTGAACTGGCCAAATTCAAAGTGGATTTCAAAGCGG
The DNA here is from genome assembly GCA_949319315.1 of Zelleria hepariella. Taxonomy (NCBI): domain Eukaryota; kingdom Metazoa; phylum Arthropoda; class Insecta; order Lepidoptera; family Yponomeutidae; genus Zelleria; species Zelleria hepariella. The sequence goes on from CASGHI010000041.1 coordinate 12,637, forward strand.
AGCTCTTCCCCGACCGGGCCATACGCCCTCCGCTGGGCCAAAAGCCAACCTTGCCGGATAAGGCGGCTGAGCCAGTGCCGACAGGGCAGAAGCCGAAGGGAGCGAAGAAGAGGAAGACAAGAAGCGTAGTTCCTGCCGTGGCGCCTCTGCCGGCGGTACCTGCCGCTTCCGCAGCACCGGCCGGGGGACCTGGCCCTACTCAGTGGACTGAGGCTAAGGGCAGGAAGGGCAGGTCCAAAAAAGCGGAGAAGGAGACGGCAGGGCCAAGGCCGTCCACGCAGAAGGCAAAACCGAAGCCGAAGCCCCCAAGGCCACCGAAGTCGGCAGCAATTATGCTGACACTTCCGGAGGGCTCGGACACCACCTACGCTCAGGTGATGTCCACGGCCAAGGCGAAGGTTAAGCTTGCTGCGTGCGGCATCACCGACATCCGCCAGAGGAGAGGCCGTAACGGAGGTCTCCTGCTTGAGGTGACGGGCCCCGAGAGCGCTGGCAACGCCGACAAACTGGCAGGGTGCCTTAAGGTAGCCCTGTCGGAACTGCCCGTCAAAGTGGCGCGTCCCTCGAAGGCAGGTGACCTACGCATTACGGACCTGGACGAGTCGGTCACCCAAGCCGAGGTGGCGGCTGCAATCGCAGCCAAGGGAGGCTGCAGTGTCGAAGAGGTGCAGGTCGGCGAAATACGGTCGAACGGCCGCCGGCTGGGGTCGGTGCGGGTCCGCTGCCCACTTACGGCATTGAGGAAGGTGGTGGCAGAGCCCCGACTGTGCATCGGGGAATGGTTGGCGGCCCGGGTCACTTACCTGCCCGAGAGGCCCATGAGGTGCTACCGGTGCCTGGAGACCGGGCACGTGAGGGAGGAGTGCAGGAGCCCCGTGGACCGAAGCGAGGCCTGCTTTGCGTGTGGAGGATCCGGCCACAAGGCGAGTGAGTGCTCCGCCTCACCCAGGTGCCCGATCTGCAGCGACCGAGGGCTGACCGCTGACCACAGAATGGGACAGAAATGCGCTGCCCCCGAGAAAGGGAAGAAGAAGAAAGGGAAGCAGGTCCCTCACTCTTCCAAACCCGCAGAGGGTGGCTCCGAAGCGCCGAGCCAGCCAGGCCCTAGCCTGCCGGTGGAAATGGAGGCCTAAAATTCTTGTCGCCATTCAAAATTCTCCAGGCCAACCTAAATCACTGCCGTGGGGCGCAGGACCTGCTACTGCAGACCCTCACGGAGCTTAAGGTGGCCTTGGCCGTGGTGGCGGAGCCCTACAGAGTGGCTGTTCATCCCCGATGGTTCGGTGATGACAGCGGCTCTGTAGCGGTGTACTGGGGAGGGGGAGAGGCGACCCCGCCATGCTCTCTCCTGGAGAAGGGCCCGGGATTTGTGGCAGTGGAGTGGGGCCCTGTTGCGGTCGTTGGGTGCTACATCTCACCCAACGTCAGCCTAGCGGTCGTTGAGGTGTACCTGGACGCGGTCGCGGCATGTGTCCGCCGATGCCAGCCCCGCCCGGTGCTGGTCCTCGGTGACTTTAATGCCCACGCGCGAGCATGGGGCGGGCCCGTGGACGAGCCCAGGGGGGAGACCGTCCTTGACTGGGCGGCGAGCCTGAACCTTGGGCTCCTAAACCAGGGCTCCATCAGCACCTGTGTGCGATGGCAGGGGGAGTCCATCGTGGACCTGTCCTGGGCATCAGCCTCGGCAGGTGCCCTGGTGTCGGGCTGGCGAGTGGCGGAGGAGCTGCTGACCCTGTCGGACCACAGGCACATCCTCATGGGCGTGGCGGTGCGCTCGAGCCGCGAGGTCCTGGGTCGAGACATCGTCCGGCCGAAGCGGTGGGCTCTAAGGAAGCTCAACCGAGACCTACTCATCGCCGCCGCCAACACCGCGGCATGGATGGAACCGCCCACTGCGGCTGACCCGGAAACGGAGACGGAATGGTTCCGGCAGCAAATGACTCGTGTCTGCGACGCTGCGATGCCTCGAGCCAGGCCGACCGAGCGCACCGCCACCTACTGGTGGTCCGACGAGCTGGCGGAGCTGCGTACCGCGTGTCTAAGCGCAAGAAGGGCCTACTTGCGGATCCGCAGGCGGCGCCGTGCTCCCTCTGAGGAGGAAGCGGCAGCATACGCCGTATACCGGGACGCGACAAAGGCGTTCCAGGTGGCTATCGCCGACGCCAAGGAGAGAGCTCACCACGAACTGGTCAACACTCTCAACAGGGACCCATGGGGGCGTCCATACAAGATGGTGCTGGACAAGCTCAGACCATGGGTCCCGCCGTTGACGGAAACCCTAGAGCCTAGTTTCGTTGGGAGAGTGGTCGATGCCCTCTTTCCTCGGGTTGGCGGCGGCCCGGCTGGTGCACCGGACCCTGTGGCGCGACCATTGTCCCCGATAGCGGAGGACCTGGAAGTGGAAAAGGAGGAGTTGGAGCGAGCCGTGAGACGCCTAGCGGTGCGGAACACTGCCCCGGGCCCCGATGGGATCCCGGGCCGTGCCTGGGTGCTGGCCCTTGGCGTCCTGGGCGAGCGGTTCCAGTCCCTCCTCAGCGATTGCCTACGCTCCGGATACTTCCCCTCAGAGTGGAAGCGGGCACGACTCGTCCTACTTAGAAAGGAGGGTAGACCGGCTGACTCCCCGTCGGCTTGCCGGCCCATTTGCCTGCTCGACGAGGCGGGAAAGCTCTTCGAGCGAGTGGTGGCCGAGCGCATCAACATCCACCTGTGGCGCGTGGGTCCAGACCTGTCGGACTGCCAATTTGGCTTCCGTCATGGACGCTCCACAGTGGATGCTATTCTACGCGTCCGCTCTGTCGTGCAAGAGGCGGTGTCACAAGGGAAGGTGGTGTTGGCGATAAGTCTGGATATCGTCAATGCCTTTAACTCCCTGCCCTGGCAGGCAATCAGAGGGGCGCTCGTCCACCATCGCCTACCCGAGTACCTGCGTAGTGTCGTCGGCGACTACTTGCGCGATCGGCGCATTGAGTACATTGGTCGGGACGGAGCTCTGCACCATAGAGAGATGTGCTGCGGCGTCCCGCAGGGGTCGGTACTGGGACCGCTCCTGTGGAACCTCGCGTATGACGCGGTCCTGCGCATCTCTCTCCCTCTCGGTGTCCGAGTAGTGTGTTACGCCGACGACACGCTGGTGCTGGCGGAGGGTGAAACCTTCGAGCGAACAACCCTCCTCGCCGAGTGCGGGACGGCGTGCGTGGTGCGCAAGATCCGGGCCCTTGGCCTGCAAGTCGCCCCGCACAAAACCGAGGCGCTGTGGTTTCATGACCTCCCCAAGGGGTATGAGCCACCCAGCTCCTCGGTGCACGTAGGAGACGCCGTTGTCCGTGTGGGGAGGTACATGAAGTACCTTGGCGTCATCCTGGACGGCCGCTGGGATTTTGTCGAACACTTTAATCGCGTAATTCCCCGGATCGAGAAGGTAGCGGGTGCTCTTCACCGGATCCTACCAAATCTCGGTGGACCGCGGGAAAGTGTTCGGCGGCTCTATTTGGGAGTCGTGCGGTCCATTGCTCTATACGGAGCACCATTGTGGGCGGAAAGACTGTCCGGCAATCGCGCATGCAAAGCAAAGCTGCTCAGCGTGCAGCGCCGGATGGCTATTCGGGTGGCGCGCGGGTACCGCACGATCTCCCATGAGGCGGCGGCCGTCCTGGCGAGATTCCCTCCCCTGGACATTTTGGCGTCAATGGACGCGGTCGTATATGGCGAGCTCCGCCGCCAGCGCGACGAGGGGCAGGACATGCTCCCAAGAGCCGTCTCCCGGCTCCGGGAGCAGGCGCATGAAGACGCAATAGAGGAGTGGCATACGCGCCTACAGGAGCCGGCCAGTCGGCGCCAGAGGGTCATGGGGGCAATCCTGCCCGTCTTCAGTGACTGGCTGAACCGTGCGGGTGGCCAGATTAGCTTCCGGCTGACACAGGTGCTCACCGGACATGGGTGCTTCGGTGAGTACCTGGAAAGGATTGGGAGGGAGAGGTCGGCAGCCTGCCACCACTGCGGAGCTGACAGGGACGACGCCCAGCACACGCTGGAGGTCTGCCCCGCGTGGCAATCAGAGCGACGTGATCTCGTCGCTGTGATCGGGGGAGACCTCGAGCTGCCCTCCGTGGTAGCAGCCATGGTGCTGGGCAGCGCCCAGTGGGATGCAGTAGCCTCTTTCTGCGAGACCGTGATGGCTCAAAAGGAGGAGGCGGAAAGAGAGAGGGAGAGAGCCGACCCCGCTAGAAGGCGTAGGCGTAGAGGCGGCGCCAACCGGCCCCGCCCTGGCCCAAATGCCTTGTAGTCCTGGGCGGCTGATAACGGGTGGGCCACGGGCGGTGGCATCGCTCGCTGCGGTCCGGGCCACAGCCCTGTAGTACCGGGCTTAGAATTGGACTACGGTATCCCCTGCCTGTCGTAAGAGCCGACTAAAAGGGGGCTTGGAGTCGTGGGCGGTGAGAGTGGGGGCTCGAACCGTCCGGCAATCGACTCCGGGAGGGCGGCGGAGTGTGGTGGCCGCATTCCGCCGTAAAGAGGCGTTTTCAGGCTCCAGCCTGCATAAAGAGGGTGCCATAAAGGCAAAGTGCGATGGGGTTCCGGAGTGTTCAACGAGTTCCCGGAACCCCTTCTGAACGCACGGCGAGGGCCACCGGGGGGGTTTTAGTACGTGGAAATCGTGCATAACTTGGCTCTCCCCCCAGAGAGCCGGGTATCTTTGAAAGATTTCCCCCCCGTCAACAAAAAAAAAAAAAAAAAGGTTAGGTTAGGTTAGGTTAGGTTAGGTTAGGTTAGGTTAGGTTAGGTTAGGTTAGGTTAGGTTAGGTTAGGTTAGGTTCGGGGATCGTGCGATCCATTGCGCTCTACGGCGCCCCAATGTGGGCGCCCGCACTGGACGGCCTCAACGTAGCTTTGATGAGCAAAGCTCAGCGATTGATGGCCGTCCGGATGGCGAGAGGATATCGCACGATCTCCCGCGAGGCGGCTTGCCTGCTGGCGCGGAGTAAGCCTTGGGACCTCGACGCGAGAACCCTCGCCGACCTTTATAACTGGCGCGAGGAGGCGCGTGCGAGGGACCACTGGCCCGCGCCACGCGAGATCGCAGCACGCCGGCAGCAGGCCGACGCCGCCGCGGAGGAGGAGTGGGCGCTCAGGCTGGAGAGGCCGAGCGCGGGTCACAGGACCATCGGAGCAATCCGTCCGGTCCTGGCGGAGTGGTTGCACCGAGGGCACGGAGCTCTCAGCTTCCGGCTTACGCAGGTGCTCTCGGGCCATGGCTGCTTCGGGAGTTACCTGTTTAGGCTGGGGCGGGAGCAGAGCCCGCGGTGCCACCACTGCGCTGACCCGGAGGATACGGCCCAGCACACGCTGGAAGCGTGCCCAGCCTGGGCGACCGAGCGGACGGCCCTCGAGGCCGTAGTCGGGCAGGACCTCTCCCTGCCGGCCGTGGTACGTGCCATGGTCGGTGGGCGAGAGGCCTGGGCGGCGGTCGCCTCCTTCTGCGAGTCTGTCATGCTCGCCAAGGAGGCGGCCGAACGCGAAAGAGAGGCGGCGGATCCGGCGAGACGGCGCCGCCGCCGCCGCCGTGGCGGCACTGCACCAGGAGTGCCGCCACCTCCGGCTGCCCGCGCGTTGCTCCCGTAACGCGCGGGTCACCTTGGGGTCGTGGGTGCGGGGGGCGGGGGCCCTCCGTGTCCATCAGCGGCCCCGAGAGGACGACGGCGCGACGGTGTCCCGCGCCGTCGTATAGTGCAGGAGCACAGAAGGGGGGATGTCCTCGTCCCCCCCGAGAGAAGGCCGGAAGCGGCCGGGCAGTGGGGGGTTGCGGTCGTATTCGTTCCCGCTTTCCCGTGACCCCCCACGGAGGCCTGAGAAGGACACCGGTGGAGTTTTAGTGTGCACCACATAACCCGCCGCCTCCCCCGAAGACGGCGGGTACCCGAAGGGGTTTCTCCACCTTAAAAAAAAAAAAAAAAAAAAAAAAGGTTAGGTTAGGTTAGGTTAGGTTAGGTTAGGTTAGGTTAGGTTAGGTTAGGTTAGGTTAGGTTAGGTTAGGTTAGGTTAGGTTAGGTTAGGTTAGGTTAGGTTAGGTTAGGTTAGGTTAGGTTAGGTTAGGTTAGGTTAGGTTAGGTTAGGTTAGGTTAGGTTAGGTTAGGTTAGGTTAGGTTAGGTTGAATTTCGGGGAGCACTTCAAGCGCCTGCAAGCAAAATTGATAGGGACAGCGTCTGCGCTCGGGAGACTTCTACCGAACACCGGTGGACCCGACGTCACGTGCCGCCGCCTTTATACCGGCGTCGTGAGGTCGATGGCGCTATATGGCGCTCCTGTTTGGGTGGACGCTTTGACTGCCCAGAACACTGCTCTGCTGCATCGTCCACAGAGAGTCATGGCGGTCAGAGCGATACGCGGGTACCGGACGGTGTCGCACGAGGTGGCCTGTGTCCTGGCGGGCTCTGCACCCTGGGATCTCGATGCCCAGGTGCTAGCGGAGGTATACCACCGACGCACCGAGGCGCGTCGACGGGGCGTCTTCCCTTCGCCCGAGGAGGACCATGAGTGGCGCAAGAGTGCCCGTAGGGCTCTCCTGAGACAATGGCGAAGGCGGCTTGATGAGCCGAGGGCCGGCTGGCGAACCGTGCAGGCCGTTCGCCCTCTTCTAAAGAAGTGGGTGAACCGGAGGCACGGTTCGCTAACCTTCCGGCTGGTGCAGGTCCTCTCTGGACACGGCTGCTTTGGCAGATATCTGAGCCGTATAGCCAGAAGGGAGGCCACTGAGGCGTGTCACCATTGTCAGAGCAATGAGGACACGTCTCAGCACACGCTGGAGGTGTGCCCGGCCTGGGCGCAGGAGCGAGCTGCTCTCCAGCAGGTGGTGGGCAGCGACATCTCGTTGCCGGTCATTGTTAGGGAGATGCTGCGGGGAGATGGACCGTGGCAGGCAGTGGTCTCCTTTTGTGACCAAGTCATGGCACAGAAGGAGGCGGCGGAGCGACTCAGGGAGGATGACCCCCTGTCGCAGCCGATCCGCCGCAGAAGGATTGGGCGGAGAAGGCGGGCTTACGCCCATCTTCTTCCGTAATGCGAGCCCAATTTCGGGCTCTTGGGCAATGGAGCGGAGAGCTTTGTGTTCCTAGCTCTCCGCTCACACGTGGAGTGTATGGGGTGCGGAGGAGTCGGAAGACTGGAGCTGGTGGGGTCGCGGAAGATTGCGAAAGCGTTCCCGTGGCCCCACCAAAGGCTTGCGAAGGAACACCTTGGGGTTTTAGCCGGTAGGAGTCCGGCATAACCTTGTCGTTTTCCCCAGACGGCAAGGTATCCATGCAGGATTTCCCCAAGTAAAAAAAAAAAAAAAAAAAAAAAGGTTAGGTTAGGTTAGGTTAGGTTAGGTTAGGTTAGGTTAGGTTTTTTTTTTTTTTTTTTTTTTATTGTATTTTAATGCTTGTTTTCCTTTGATAAAAATCAAAGACCTTTTACAGCTTAAAACTTTTGAAGCTTTTTTTTTGTTAATATTATTATTCTGCTGTTCTGGATTTCGAATACCATTTAGGTAAACGACTTTCCCATTTACAGGTTTACCTCACACAAAACCAGGTTACCAAAATAAAACAACTATTTATTTTTAATTTCTTGCGTCGTCGTTACAGTTTATCTTACATTTAATACATCTTATTTTTACTTATTCTACTAACTATGCTAGTGCATTATTTCAACTTTTTTTTTTTTTTTTTTTTTTTGTATTGTTCTTTTTATTTTCAGCAGTTTTTTTTTTTTTTTTTTTTTTTTTTTTGAACTCTTATCTATATTGTACATCTTAACTATTATTCCTATGCTAAGTAAAAGTATTTTCAAAATACATTCTTAACATAGTGTTTCATACTTTAGTTTTATCTTCTTAATAATAATATTGTATATTTTCAAAATATACATTTCTTATTACTAATTTGATTTATTTCTTAGATTTACTTTTTCTACTATTAGAGAACAAAATTGCAAAAATTTGTCTTTTATATCTTTGTTGGCCAAAATTTCAGAGATGGATGTCATGCAAATGCTACGGTCTATTTCTTGTTCCAAGTTATATCTTGGCACACAAAATTGTGGGCAGTCTACTATTAAATGGGGCACTGACTCTTCGGTATCTGGGTCGCAAACACAGGCCGAGCCATCCTTGCACTTAAAACGGCAAAGGTACTCTCCGAAACCTCCGTGACCTGTAAGAAGTTGGACGTGTATTGGGGTCAGCTTCGTCTTCCTTATGAAGCGATATGCCGTTTCCACGTCTGGGAGGAAAAGTTTCGTGATGGAAGCTCTTTGCTCTTCCTGGTATCTGCGATTCCAGACCACTACAGATTCTCGTCTGATCTCGCCCTTGACGAATGATATAGGGCATCTGTCATAGTCGGCTCTCTTTTTCAGACGCAGTGCTGCGTCCTTTGCGAGCTCGTCTGCCCTCTCATTCCCTGCATTTCCCACGTGGGCGCGGATCCAGAAGAGTCTCAAATTGATTCCTTTCTTCTTCAAGAGAGTTAAGTTGGCCTTGGTTTCTACTGCTAATGGGTGCGTCGCGTTTTGGTGTTTTAGCTTTTCGAGCGCCGATCTGGAATCACTGAAGATATTTACTGATGGATTTGAGCTCGTCAGTGCCACTTCCGTTGCTCGGTAGAGCGCATACATTTCTGCCTGGAATACAGAGCAGAAGGGTTCAAGTCGGAACTTCCTATTGTTCACCTCTTCCTCTGCAGTCCAGCATGATAGAGCTGCGCCTACTTTTCCCTCAATCTTACTCCCATCAGTAAATATCTTCAGGCCTGTAATGTTGTGCTCTTCGATGGTTTGACTATTTAGTTCTTCAAGGCACGTGAAATCTACATCTATCTCTTCGGCTGGATGGATAGCCGATAGAAAGCTCACCCTTCGGCTGGATGGATAGCCGATAGAAAGCTCACCCTTTTTTCCACTTCCCTGCCCTTTAAGATGTCTTGTGGCTTCCCACGTTTTGCTTCATACAGTCTTGCTGCTTCCTGTACCCGCAAATCTAGCGGTATCAGACCGGAGAGCGTCAAGGCCGCGTTTAGGGACACCGTGCGATAAGATTTCACAATCTTTTGTGCAAAACCTCTTTGAACGAGGTTTAGTTGTTTTTGCACATTTAGCTTTTTTGTTTCTGGCGCCCATACACTTGCGGCGTAAAGTATTATCGGCTCAATGACTGATACATATATGGTCCGGACTATTTCTCCATTGAGTCCCCATTTTATTTTTGCAGCTCTAGCCAGTGGCTTGTACAGGTTTGTGGCCTTCTGACAAATGTTTCTTACGTGACTATTAAACGTTAATTTATTGTCTATCGTAAGTCCCAGTATCTTCATTTCTTCCACCATCTGTATACATTGATCGGCCATGCGTATGCTTGGGGTTTCAAATTTCAGTTTTCTCGTTACTACCATAGCCATGGTTTTATGAGGTGCGAACTTTAACTTGTTTCTGATTCCCCAATCATAGACACGACCGAGTATGTGTTCAGCCTCGACTTCAATCTTCTGGATACAGTCACCCGAGAATACCAAGACTATATCGTCGGCAAATGCCTGGCAATGCACTCCTTGTTCTTCTATGTCATCCAAAAGCGGGTCCAACAAGATGTTCCAGAACGTTGGCCCTCCTATGGAGCCTTGGACACAACCCTTTGTTGTCGCTTGTGTGGTCTCAGCGCCGATGTAGCGCACGCACACTTTGCGGTCCTTAAGGTAGTTGCTCACCAGTTTCCTAAGGTTCTGGGGACACTTCTTTTTATTGAGTTGGCTTTTTATCGCTGGCCACCATGCACCATCGAAAGCTCCTTCGATATCAAGGGATACGACTACGTTGATTTGTTTGCACTTTAAATTAAATTTAATGTGCTGGACCAAATCATACAGCGAGTCTTCCGTGGAGCGTTGAGGCGTAAATCCATACTGTCTTGGATTTGCTTTCGGCAGTGTATGCCACCGGACCCTTCGGATCGGTTAGGTTAGGTTAGGTTAGGTTAGGTTAGGTTAGGTTAGGTTAGGTTAGGTTAGGTTAGGTTAGGTTAGGTTAGGTTAGGTTAGGTTAGGTTAGGTTAGGTTAGGTTAGGTTAGGTTAGGTTAGGTTAGGTTAGGTTAGGTTAGGTTAGGTTAGGTTAGGTTAGGTTAGGTTAGGTTAGGTTAGGTTAGGTTAGGTTAGGTTAGGTTAGGTTAGGTTAGGTTAGGTTAGGTTAGGTTAGGTTAGGTTAGGTTAGGTTAGGTTAGGTTAGGTTAGGTTAGGTTAGGTTAGGTTAGGTTAGGTTAGGTTAGGTTAGGTTAGGTTAGGTTAGGTTAGGTTAGGTTAGGTTAGGTTAGGTTAGGTTAGGTTAGGTTAGGTTAGGTTAGGTTAGGTTAGGTTAGGTTAGGTTAGGTTAGGTTAGGTTAGGTTAGGTTAGGTTAGGTTAGGTTAGGTTAGGTTAGGTTAGGTTAGGTTAGGTTAGGTTAGGTTAGGTTAGGTTAGGTTAGGTTAGGTTAGGTTAGGTTAGGTTAGGTTAGGTTAGGTTAGGTTAGGTTAGGTTAGGTTAGGTTAGGTTAGGTTAGGTTAGGTTAGGTTAGGTTAGGTTAGGTTAGGTTAGGTTAGGTTAGGTTAGGTTAGGTTAGGTTAGGTTAGGTTAGGTTAGGTTAGGTTAGGTTAGGTTAGGTTAGGTTAGGTTAGGTTAGGTTAGGTTAGGTTAGGTTAGGTTAGGTTAGGTTAGGTTAGGTTAGGTTAGGTTAGGTTAGGTTAGGTTAGGTTAGGTTAGGTTAGGTTAGGTTAGGTTAGGTTAGGTTAGGTTAGGTTAGGTTAGGTTAGGTTAGGTTAGGTTAGGTTAGGTTAGGTTAGGTTAGGTTAGGTTAGGTTAGGTTAGGTTAGGTTAGGTTAGGTTTTTTTTTTTTTTTTTTTTTTTTTTTTTTTTTATATTTGCGTAGGAGGAGGAGAATACTCATAGTATAGCAGCCGGGCATCCCGACCTGGTCTGTATGCCCGACTCCACGGGGGAGCATGGTTCCAGCGATTCGCTGGGCTCCATGCTGCCCCGCGGCCTACGGACTAAACTCCCCCCCCTTTTCCCTACTTTCCACGGGCACTGGTGGAGCCCGTGACCTTGTTAGCAATTAGTGTATATTTCTTTCCTTTATTTTAATTTTACATAATTATCTTTGGAGTGTCCCTCCACGAAAAACATGCTTATCCTATTATTATGTTGTTCCTTATATACATATCTATTCCTTTAATGCATTCCTGATCTAATTTCATATCATTTCTATATATATATTTTATTTTTTCTTGGTTTCTCTTTTTTTATTTTTTATTATTATTATTATTATTTTTTATCTTTTTATATATTTTTATATCCTTTTCTTTTACTACATTTATACAATTTCAAGTTTCTCTTAGAACAGAAGCATTTCCATTCATTCAATTACATAGTATATTGCTAACATTTAACTTACACTACAATTATTGATTATCTTATTTCTAGCTTGCTTAATTACATTTTAATAAAATATGCGATAGTTGAGACTTAAAACAATAGTACAATAAAGCTCAAAGTATTTAAAAAGTTACATGCATCCCATCAATAAAAACTTACAATAAATTCGAATTACATATAAATTAATTTAAAACTAGTCGATTCATAAATTAAAAATAACAGACCAATAAAATTGCCGACGATTACATTACGTTAAATACATTTTTCAGATTTAATTGATTTAATTGATTATTTATTTCTTTTCACGACCACTGGCAATATATTTTCTAAAAATGTTAGGAGAGCAGTTCTTTGCTCTTCTTTCGCCATTATTGTGGGCAAATTTGCCCTCGTAAAAGCCGTCTCCAGGTTTATCTCCAGATCCGCCCTCCGTCGGCCGAACCTAGGGCAGTCGAACATTACGTGCCATATTGTCTCATCTGTCTCGGGATCGCATACACAAGCTGGGCTGTCCTTCAGCTTGAACCTGTGCAGATACGAGGCGAGTCCTCCGTGGCCGGTGAGGGCTTGTACCAGCAAGGGGGAGAGTTTGACCTTCCCCAGTACTCTGTGCGCTGTGGCCACATCTGGTAGGAAGGCCTTTGTGACCTCCCCCTTGCTGCAGGACTCGTACCTCTTCTGCCAGGTTTGGACAGTCTCCTCGCGTATGGTCCGTTTTAAGTAGGAGACAGGGACGGCATCGTAATCTGCCGCTGATTTTTTGTGGAGGGCGGCGTCTTTGGCCAGCTCATCCGCGCGCTCATTGCCCGCCGTGCCGGCGTGTGCCCTCAGCCAGAACAGCCTAACCACACGGCCCTCCCCGCGGATACGATGCACGCTTCGCTCAATGCCGTAAGCCAGGGGATGTAAGATCTCCTGGCTTCGGAGCAGGTCGAGCGACGATCTTGAGTCGCTTAATATGTTGACTAAGGGCTCTTTGCTCTTTTCGACCTGCTCCACGGCCCTGAGCAGAGCGTACATCTCCGACTGGAAGACCGTGCAGTACGACTCGAGGCGGAACTTCGAGTTCCTGGATTCACCGCTATCCGACCACCATGTGAGGGCTGCACCCACCCTACCCTGTATCTTACTACCATCAGTATAGATACAGGGGCCGGTGATTTGGTGGTCCCTCACGGTGTCGGGTTCTAGATCCTCCAGGCACTCGAAGTCCATCGCCTGCTGCTCTGCTGGATGAGGAGCCTTTGCGTAAGGCACACGCCTTTCGATTGGTCTGTCGGCGGGCAGTTGTGGTATGAGTTCTCCTCGCTTTGCCCTGTATAGACTTGCAGCCTCTTGGACCCTAAGGTCGAGGGGGAGTATATCTGCCAGCACGAGTGCCGATGACAGGGACACCGTGCGGTACGCCTTACACAGTTTCTGTGCGAACCCGCGCTGCACCGAGTCCAGCTTATTTCTAATATTAAGCTTCTCCGCAGCCGGTGCCCACACACTTGCCGCGTACAACACGATAGGTTCTATCACCGACACATATATCGTCCTGATGATCTCCGGGCTCAGACCCCAACTCACCCTCGCTGCCCGCGCCAGCTGCTTGTAGATGTCAGTGACTTTCACACAAACAGCTGCCACGTGCTGGTTGAAGGTGAGTTTGTTGTCTATGACAACACCCAGCAGACGGATTTCCTGCACTAGCGGTAGCGTTACTCCATCCATGCTGATGACTGGGTCCTCAAACTTCAGCTTCCTTGTCAGCACCATCGCGAAAGTTTTGTGGGCTGCGAATTTCAGCTTATTTTTGAGGCCCCAGTCCAGCACTTTTTGGAGGGCCGCATTGGCTCTCGTCTGCAGGAGGGGCACTTTGTGCTCGGAGAACACCAGGACGACGTCATCCGCGTATGCCTGGCAGTACACCCCTTCCTGCTCAAGTTCTGTGAGCAGGGTGTTGAGAATCAGGTTCCAGAAGAAAGGTCCAGCGATTGAACCCTGGACGCATCCTTTACTGGTCCCTTTTTCCCAACTTTCCCTCGCATAGTGGACCTTAATGGTTCGCTGTTCAAGATAGGAGGCCACAAGTCCATAGATGTTGACAGGGCATTTGTGAGCGAGGAGTTGCGTTTTGAGAGCCGGCCACCAAGCATTGTCAAAGGCCCCCTCTATGTCTAGTGAGATCATGAGGACGATCTTTTTGTGCCCAATTTCCGAGCGCACATGTCCCACCAGATCATAGAGGGAGTCCTCCGTGCCCCTTTGGGGCATGAAGCCATACTGCTTGCGGCTAAGGGAAGGCAGTATATGCCATCTTAGACGGGATACCAGGAGCTTTTCCACAGTCTTGCCCATAACAGGGAGGAGTCCTATAGGTCTGTACGCCTTCGGTTTGGTGTAGTCGTCCTTCCCAGGTTTACGGAGGATACATACGTGGGCGGACTTCCACGCGGTCGGGAAGTGTCCCAGCGCCAAGCACTTGTTGGCGATTCCTAGGAACACCTCCCGCTCACACCGGATTGCCCGTCCACATATGTCTGCCGTCCAGCCGTCCGGACCCGGAGCTTTCTTGGGGTTGAGTCTGTTCAACACCCAGTCCAGCTCCGCGCCGGTAAACGGCGGATCGTCCTGCTTGAGATGTTCCCGGAGAAGTTGGGCTGACACCTCCGAGTTTTCGCGTACAGAACGTTGAGTGGGAGTTTCGGTGTCCACAGAGTCATCAGGGTAGAACGTAAGAGCCAGCAGCTTGGCCGACTCTTCCGGACTGAGTGTACCGGTCGAGTCACACAGTAGCTGGTCCTCTTGTCTTTTTACAGTCCCCCTGATCACCCTGTACACACCGTCCCACAGGCTCTCCTTGTCCTGCTTTGAGCAAAACTGTTTCCAGCTGGAGGTCTGTGCTTCACGCGATGCCTCCAAATATCGCTGCTTTGCTTCCTGGTATTCGGCAACGACGTGGTCTCTTCTGCGTGCCGCTGCATTTTTGATGCGCCGCTTCTTGGTGACGACGTCTCTTTTGAGACGTCCCAGAGCGGCTGTCCACCACGGCAGCGGCTTCCTTCCCTTTTGGACTCCTAACTTTGGGATAGTCTCCTCGCAAGCGTGGGAGATATCCGCCAGGTAGGAGTCTAGGATGGATTCCAGTTCCTGAGGCTTCTCTGTGGCTTCCACCATCGAGGCGCACAGGTTGCTCTCTTCGAATCTAGCGCGGAGGCAGCTGTCGAAAGCTGACCAATCGGCCTTGCTTGTGTTGTACACACGTGTGCTTTGCGGTCTCAGGGGTTCGAGCTCTTTCGCCAAGCACACGTGGTAGGTAAGCGCGTTGTGGTCCGATGTGGTCAGCGTCCGGTCCACTTTCCATCCGTCTATCTTATCCAAGAGCTGGGGGCTGCATGTTGTGACGTCCACTCTGCTAGTGCACATGCGACCCCCCCTGTACTCCTCGAACGTGGGTACACTGCCTTTATTGAGGATCTGGAACTCCATATCCTCTAGGAAAGTGCTGTAATCAGCTCCCCGGTGGTTTTCGGAAATGCTTCCCCACCAGGGGCTCCACGCGTTGACGTCTCCCGCCAAGATGACATTTCTCGTCCGCAGCCTCGAGCAGACAAAGCGGATCCTGTCCAGGTACGGCTCTATGTCTTCGTGTTCCTCCAGGTAGACGGACAGCACGGCAAACTCGAGGTCTCCTGCCTTTAACAAGACCGCGGCGATATTCTCGGTGACGAGCTGGGGGTCATGGATGACTACCAGCTCCGCACCGAAGACGATTACCGCGGCCTTTACTGGCTTTTGGCGAGCTGCGGTCCGCTGGATTATTCTCGTGTCCGGGTACTGTCTGAGTTCGCCCCTGGCGCCGACATAGGGCTCTTGCACAAGGGCGACAGATACCCGGCCACTGTGAGCAGCTACCAGCAGCTCCGCAGTCGCCAATTGGGATCTCCTCAAGTTCGCCTGCACTATGCGCAATTTGCCGTCCGCCGTTTTACCCGGAGGGTAGACCCTGCCGTTAACCGCGGTGCCCTTAGCAGTATGCCACACGGGACCTCGCTATAGAGTCCCACTTTTGCCTGATCGGGCATTCGCCATTAAAGGCATGATGTGCCCGATCAGCTTCTGGAGCTTTCGCCCTCGTGCAGTTGATGCAGACTGGCGGCGATGATTTGGCCGGGCAGTCTGCATACATATGTAGGTTAGGTTAGGTTAGGTTAGGTTAGGTTAGGTTAGGTTAGGTTAGGTTAGGTTAGGTTAGGTTAGGTTAGGTTAGGTTAGGTTAGGTTAGGTTAGGTTAGGTTAGGTTAGGTTAGGTTAGGTTAGGTTAGGTTAGGTTAGGTTAGGTTAGGTTAGGTTAGGTTAGGTTAGGTTAGGTTAGGTTAGGTTAGGTTAGGTTAGGTTAGGTTAGGTTAGGTTAGGTTAGGTTAGGTTAGGTTAGGTTAGGTTAGGTTAGGTTAGGTTAGGTTAGGTTAGGTTAGGTTAGGTTAGGTTAGGTTAGGTTAGGTTAGGTTAGGTTAGGTTAGGTTAGGTTAGGTTAGGTTAGGTTAGGTTAGGTTAGGTTAGGTTAGGTTAGGTTAGGTTAGGTTAGGTTTTTTTTTTTTTTTTTTTTTTGTTTGTCCCGCTATGTTTTCCTTCGACATTGGTCGGAGACTTTTTTATAGCTGACTTGGCTTTCTACTCTTTTTTTTTTTTTTTTAAGCCTTTATTCTATTTGTTGGGTCATGTTAAGATATCTTTTTTATTTTTGTAACATGATAAGGTTTCTCCACAATACCATAACACAGGTAATCTATAAATATACGCAATCAATAATGATAAATGTACACTTTATGTTTTTGTTTTTTTAATGTTTAAAATAATCACACAATTTACAGCAGTAACTTAACTAAAGAGCTTATGTATAGTAGATTTTTTTTTATTTATTTTTTTTTTTATTTGTTTTTTTTTTTTTTTTTTGTTTTGTTTATAGCATTTTTTTTTTTTTTTTTTCATAGTATTTTTTTTTCTTTTCTTTTTTTATTCTTACTTTACTACTTATGCATGTAAGACATATTATCATAATATGTTTAATACATAATAATTTCATACTTCTCTATTTTCTTACTTATGTTTATATTCTACTAGAATTCTACTTGAATGTAATGGATATCCTGGAGTATGTGCTCATGACGTATCTAGTATATCCTTCTCTTATCTAGTTTTATTTCTACTTATTGCTATTTTTGCTACATACAAACAATACTCTAAAAATACATCTCTACTATTTTCGGCTGATAGAATTTTCGGTATGTTATTTATACTAACTGTGCAGTCGATCTGTTGTTCAATGTCATGTCTGGCTCTACCGTGTTGTGGGCAGTCTGTCAGTAGGTGAACTATCGACTCTTCTACTTGGGGATCGCATGTGCACGCTGGGTCGTCTGCGCATTTAAATTTGTGTAAGTATTGGGCGAAACCACCATGACCCGAGAAAACTTGCACTAACTGTGGACATAAACTAATCTTCTTTATTTGCCTATATGCTACTTCGGCATCTGGGAAGAATACCTTGGTTGTGCCCGCTGCCTCTGCAGATTGATAACGCTCGTTCCATTTCTGCACCGTCTTTATCCGGACTGTCCGCTTGATGAATGACAAAGGACACATGTCGTAGTTGGCTTTTGTCTTCAGGTTTTGCGCTGCGCTCTTGGCAAGCTCGTCCGCTCGTTCATTGCCTTCCACCCCAACATGTGCCCGAATCCAAAACAAGCGCACAGTCCTTCCCGCTTCTTTGAGTTTGCGCAAATTCCGCTTTATTTTAAAGCCCAGCGGATGCAGCACGTCTTGTCGTCCGAGCATCTCCAGAACAGATCTCGAGTCACTGAATATATTCGCAGACGGTTCTTCGAGTGTTAATATCGTGTTTGTGGCCTCATAAAGGGCATATGCTTCTGCTTGGAAGACGGTGCAGAACGGCTCCAACTTAAACTTTCTGGATTTAACTTCAATCCCGTTTGACCAACACGTAAGAGCCGCTCCGACACTGCCACCGATCTTGCTCCCGTCTGTGAATACATTCATTCCCGTTATTTTGTGTTCGTTGAGTGTCTCCTGTCGCATATCTTCGAGGCAGGCGAAGTCGACGTTAAACTCGGCAGCGGGATGAGCCTTCTCGAGGAAACACACCCGTTGTTCCACCTCTCTGCCCCTCAGAACCTCCTGCGGTCTGCCTCGCTTTGCCTCGTATAAATGGGCCGCCTCTTGAACGCGCATATCCAGTGGTATGAGTCCGGCCAGGGTCAGTGCCGCGTTCAACGACACAGTGCGATAAGATTTGCAGATTTTTTGCGCAAATCCACGTTGGACAGTGTTTAGCTGCTTTTGGATGCCAAGCTTTGCCGTGGCCGGTGCCCATACGCTAGCGGCATATAGAATGATGGGCTCTATCACTGCAGTGTAAATGGTTCGTATAACGTCCTTGTTGAGGCCCCACGTTATTTTTGCGCATCTGGCAAGCATCTTGTAGATGTTCATTGCTTTTTTGCATACGTAATCTACGTGGCTGTTAAAGGTTAGGCCTTTGTCGATTATGAGGCCTAGGAGTTTTATTTCGTCTACATATTCGATTTGCGTTCCCCCCATTTGAATACGTGGCGTAACAAACTTAAGTTTATTGGTCACAACCATTGCGTTTGTTTTGTGTGGAGCAAATTTCATTTTGTTGTCAGAACCCCAGTTGTTAACCAAGTTTAGTGTTTCGTTGGCCTGTGTTTCGATGTCTGTTTCGTTTCTTCCAGAGAAAACGAGCACTATATCATCGGCAAAAGCTTGACAATGTACGCCCCTTTCTTCTATTTGGTCCAGCAGTGGGTCGAGCAGTACATTCCAGAAAGTTGGGCCTCCTATTGAACCTTGCACGCAACCTTTCGTTGTATCGGTTGTGTATTCGCAACCAGCGTAGCAGACTCGTACCATTCTGTCCTCCAAATAACTGTCCACGAGTTTCCTCAAATTCACAGGACACTTCTTTTCGGCAAGTCTACACTTTATTGCGGGCCACCATGCACTGTCGAATGCTCCCTCTATGTCTAGGGATACTACTATATTAGTGTGTTTCTTTTTAAGATTGTCTTTCAGGTGTTGTACTAAGTCACAGAGGGAGTCTTCGGTGCATCTTTGGGGAACAAATCCATACTGCCTCGGGTTTGACTTGGGTAGCAAGTGCCAGCGGATTCTGCGTATGGTCATCTTCTCAAGAATTTTGCCAAGAACCGACAACAGCCCTATCGGTCTATATGACTTAACCTCGCTGTAGTCCGCTTTCCCCGGCTTCTTTAGTACCACCACTGTAGCTTCTTTCCATTGAGTTGGGAAGTGGGAGAGCCTGAGACATGTGTTGCAAATCTCCAGGAATAACTCGGTATCCGTGATGATTGCCCGAGCGCAGATGTCAGCTGTGAATCCATCACCTCCCGGTGCTTTCTTGGGGTTAAAGCTGTCCATAGCATATTTGACTTCGTCGATGGTGAATGGAGGATCTGGTGTTCCCTGCTGGTCAGGATTGTTTTGGCATGCTTTGGCTCTGGTCTGCCGATGACTGTCGTTGTCATTTGTGGTGGTGTCCTCCGGAAAGAAAGTTTTAGCCAGTAGCTTCACCGACTCTTCCGGGCTCAAAACTTGTCCGTTATTCACTATTGCCTGATCCTGACCTCTTTTTGAGCACTGACGGATAACTCTATAAATCCCATCCCAGAGACTCTCCCTATCTTGTTTACCACAAAAGTTCTTCCAGCTCTCTGTTTGTGCCTTTGCCGTTTCTAATTCATATTTTTCTTTTGCTTTCAGGTACTCTTCAACGACGTGTTGTCTACGGGCCGGCGCGGCGTACGAGATTCTTCGCTTTCTTCTCACCATCTCTCTTTTCAGTGTATCCAGCTCTTCCCTCCACCACGGTAAGTTCCACTTATTTCTACTTTTTATTTGTGGTATTGAACTTTGGCATGCTATATCTATTTTATCTGTGTATGTTGTAACTTTTTCTTCCAGGTCTTTTATGCTGTTTATACTACTTATTGCGAATTTATCTATTCCACTTTCTTTCAAAAGTTCTTCTAGATGATTTCTAAAGTTGATCCAGTTTGCTTTTGCTGAATTGTATTTTCGCGTAGTAGGACGTGGTTTTTCTAACGTAGGCTTTGCAAGTGCCAGCGAGAAGGTGATGGCATTGTGGTCAGAGCTGGTTAGTCCCTTATCTACTTTCCAATCCTGTATGGTACCGAGCAGATCCTGGCTGCACATGGTTATGTCGACAATACTCGTGCACTCTACGCCGTTCCTAACCGCATAAAACGTGGGTTCGCAGCCTTCGTTAAGTATGTGGTATCCCATTTCCTCGATCGTTCCAGCTAGTTCCTCTCCTCTGTGATCTTCGCATCGACTCCCCCACCAAGGACTCCACGAGTTACCATCTCCACCAAGGATAATCTTGGAAGTACCTAATTTATTATTTATGGCTTTTATTTGATCCAAGTACGGTTGTAGAGGCAGAGTGTCTTCAAAGTAAATTGAGATAATGCCAATCTTCCATGTGCTCGTTTTGAGAACTGCAACTGCAATATTCTCTGTTGTTAAGAGGGGTTCTTCGTTTATCTCGATGGCATCATCGAATACCAATATTGCAGCTTTGATAGGCTTAGTTCTTCCACGATTGCATTGAACGACTCTGTATCCATTGGCTTGGGCTATTTCTCCCTGCGAACCCACATACGGCTCTTGGACAAGCGCAAAGCTCACTTTTCTTGTGTTGGATTCCAAAAGCAGTTCATTAAAGGCGAGTTTTTTCCGCTGCAGGTTAACTTGGACAACCTTCAGGGGTCCCGGTGTAGGGGGCTGGTTTTCCTGATCACCACTGCTGGTTCCTGTATCGCTATTTGAATTATTCGGCATTGTATTTAGTGCAACTGCGGCGTTAGCAGTAAGACACACTTGTTCTTGCTAACGTGTCCCACTTCTTCCTAATAGGACACGAGCTGTCAAAGGCGTTGTGGTTAACTTTTTCGCTCTGTGCCTGATCGCAGTTCCGGCACACCGGTTCGTCGCCTGCATTTAGGGCTGGACAATCTTTTCGCAGGTGCGGTCCAGTACAGTGTGAGCACAAATCCACCGTTTCCTTGCACCACTTCTTGCCGTGTCCGAAAGCCAGGCATCTGGAGCACTGAATCAGCGGTGATTGGTCTTTCACGTTTCTTCTCTGCATGTCGATATACACCTGCCCCTCAGTTGTCAGTCGCTGCCACAATTTTGGGGAAACTTGTAAGACCACATGATTTTCGAGTGGATTTCTGGCTCTCTTCCTGTAACGCACTACCGCGCGATATTCTTCGGGTGGTATTCCGCTGATTGTCGACTGGTTTTGTGTCTTCAGTGCGTTCAGGATTTCTTCATCCTTGTTGTAGGCCAGTACATCTTTAATGATGACGAGTGGGTCCTTATTCTTCGCCTCCTCCACCACAAGGCTCGAGCTGTTGGCCTTGATTTTCTTAGTGGCTTTATCTATGGCACATTTGGTCTGACAGCTAATGACCACTTTTCCATCTCTTGCCTTCCTCACTCTGTCAATTTGCATGCCGCTACTCTTAGCGTCCAGCGCCCCCCTGAGTTTCCCCAGAACTTCCTCGCTCGATTCGGTCGAGTCATTCGAACTTATTATTGCCGAAAATGTCGGCGGCGAAGCTACCTTTTGGGCGTAGGTAGGTACAGGGCATACGTTTGCATTTTTGGCTAAGTTTTCTTTTATATCATCTACTTTCCCCTGGAGAATTGTCAATTCTTGCAGAATTTTCTGTGAGTCATTTAGATGAGTTGGTGGCGAAGCCACAGCAACCGGCGTGACCTCTTCGGCCTCCTTCAGCTCAACCGGAGCAGGAGCAGGAGCAGGAGCAGGAGCAGGAGCAGGAGCAGAAGCTCCTCCTGGATAAGGTTTCCGTTCCTCTGCGTCCTTCACCAGTTGGAGCAGTCTCCCTACGGCGCTCAACACCTCCGTCTTAATTTCGGTTTTTATGTTTCGGGAGTTGCTAAGTTGAAGCTTGACCTTAGTGGAACAAGCTTTGGCCTCCATCATCCGACTTGTGTATCCAATCTTCCCCTTGGGAGATTCCGCCGGGACCTTGGATGGTGTTCTGTGCATTTTTAACAGAAGTCAAGGACGAGAGACCAAGAATGTAGAGCTAGTCCTAATGCAGCCCTATAAGTTTTATTTGATATACCTAATACGGTAGATAGGTTAATAAAAGGTTTGTATAAGTTATAAAGTCAATTAATTTCTAAAGAGATTCTGAATACAGAATGTCACTACTAAAAGTAGAGTCAAAATAATACTTTGACTCTGTATGGAGTCGTCGTGCCTTACGCTTCCCGGTTTTAATGACCCTCAAGGCCAAATCTCACTTGCCCGCTCTCTCAAATCTGTTAAAGCTATGCAAAAAAAAAAAAAAAAAAAAAAAAAAAAAAAAAAAAAAAAAAAAAAAAAAACTCTACATAGAGTAAGACTCTATGTAGAGATTGTCAAAATTAGAGGAAAGAAAGGCAATGACAACAGTGAAAACCTCAGTCCTGTAGGCCAATCCTGTGCCAAGTTATACAAATTTCAAATATTTCAAAATGGCGGACAAAATGGCCGCCAAAGTCCAACTTTGCTCCCAGAGGTCGCAAGTATGTCGAGATTGGGCTCTAAAGATGCGCCTCAGGATGCAGGTGCCAAATATAATAACGTTGTAATTTTAAGACTTAAAATTATGATTTTATTTAGAAAAATTAAGATTTAAAATTTTGAAAAAGTTTCAAATTCTACAATTTTTAAGGAAAAATTTTCAAACTAACTTAGTTAATCTCTACAATTAATGGTTTTTGTAACGACACTGAAAGACCTGACAATTTGTTGTCCGAACACTGACCTCGTGTTTAGTCAAAATATAAAATGTGCTCTAAATCCGAGAGTTTTCGACGAAAAATTTTGAAATTTTGAATAATGTGAGAATTGACAGACCTTAGTTGAACAAACAAATAAAAAATTATGGTCGTCGATCTAAATTTAAAGTTAAAATTTAAAGAAATTTAGCAAAAGTGTTTTTCGACCTTATCTCCTCTTCCGGTGATCGCAGAATGCCGCTTGAAGCTGATCCTGTCTTGTCTTGCAGAGGCGCGTCGAATGGCACCTTGAGCTGACCTCTGTGACAGCTGCAGCTGAAACCACGTGCCACGTGGTTTCCGGTTTTTGATGGTTTTCTCTTCGGAGCGCGATCCAAAAAATCTGGTTCAACGCTCAATCGATGCGGCTCAAAAATGCGCACAAACGAATAACTAGAAAACACTGGGGGTCTCGATAGGAAGTGGGTCAAAAACACGAAAAACTGTGTTATTTTTTCCAAATAACCCCAAAAAATCACAAAAACTTTAATAACTTCCACAATTTTTGTCGTAGGACAAAACCAATTAGTTCACAAGGTAGCTCCCGTTGATCCGCACGTTTTGATACCAAACACACTTAAATTTGGTTTACTTTTACCATTAAAAGGAATTTTCGAACGCGGAGCAGTGGATTTTAGCTGCTTATTCCGAGACTCGCGGAAGGTCACTGGTTAGGTTAGGTTAGGTTAGGTTAGGTTAGGTTAGGTTAGGTTAGGTTAGGTTAGGTTAGGTTAGGTTAGGTTAGGTTAGGTTAGGTTAGGTTAGGTTAGGTTAGGTTAGGTTAGGTTAGGTTAGGTTAGGTTAGGTTAGGTTAGGTTAGGTTAGGTTAGGTTAGGTTAGGTTAGGTTAGGTTAGGTTAGGTTAGGTTAGGTTAGGTTAGGTTAGGTTAGGTTAGGTTAGGTTAGGTTAGGTTAGGTTAGGTTAGGTTAGGTTAGGTTAGGTTAGGTTAGGTTAGGTTAGGTTAGGTTAGGTTAGGTTAGGTTAGGTTAGGTTAGGTTAGGTTAGGTTAGGTTAGGTTAGGTTAGGTTAGGTTAGGTTAGGTTAGGTTAGGTTAGGTTAGGTTAGGTTAGGTTAGGTTAGGTTAGGTTAGGTTAGGTTAGGTTAGGTTAGGTTAGGTTAGGTTAGGTTAGGTTAGGTTAGGTTAGGTTAGGTTAGGTTAGGTTAGGTTAGGTTAGGTTAGGTTAGGTTAGGTTAGGTTAGGTTAGGTTAGGTTAGGTTAGGTTAGGTTAGGTTAGGTTAGGTTAGGTTAGGTTAGGTTAGGTTAGGTTAGGTTAGGTTAGGTTAGGTTAGGTTAGGTTAGGTTAGGTTAGGTTAGGTTAGGTTAGGTTAGGTTAGGTTAGGTTAGGTTAGGTTAGGTTAGGTTAGGTTAGGTTAGGTTAGGTTAGGTTAGGTTAGGTTAGGTTAGGTTAGGTTAGGTTAGGTTAGGTTAGGTTAGGTTAGGTTAGGTTAGGTTAGGTTAGGTTAGGTTAGGTTAGGTTAGGTTAGGTTAGGTTAGGTTAGGTTAGGTTAGGTTAGGTTAGGTTAGGTTAGGTTAGGTTAGGTTAGGTTAGGTTAGGTTAGGTTAGGTTAGGTTAGGTTAGGTTAGGTTAGGTTAGGTTAGGTTAGGTTAGGTTAGGTTAGGTTAGGTTAGGTTAGGTTAGGTTAGGTTAGGTTAGGTTAGGTTAGGTTAGGTTAGGTTAGGTTAGGTTAGGTTAGGTTAGGTTAGGTTAGGTTAGGTTAGGTTAGGTTAGGTTAGGTTAGGTTAGGTTAGGTTAGGTTAGGTTAGGTTAGGTTAGGTTAGGTTAGGTTAGGTTAGGTTAGGTTAGGTTAGGTTAGGTTAGGTTAGGTTAGGTTAGGTTAGGTTAGGTTAGGTTAGGTTAGGTTAGGTTAGGTTAGGTTAGGTTAGGTTAGGTTAGGTTAGGTTAGGTTAGGTTAGGTTAGGTTAGGTTAGGTTAGGTTAGGTTAGGTTAGGTTAGGTTAGGTTAGGTTAGGTTAGGTTAGGTTAGGTTAGGTTAGGTTAGGTTAGGTTAGGTTAGGTTAGGTTAGGTTAGGTTAGGTTAGGTTAGGTTAGGTTAGGTTAGGTTAGGTTAGGTTAGGTTAGGTTAGGTTAGGTTAGGTTAGGTTAGGTTAGGTTAGGTTAGGTTAGGTTAGGTTAGGTTAGGTTAGGTTAGGTTAGGTTAGGTTAGGTTAGGTTAGGTTAGGTTAGGTTAGGTTAGGTTAGGTTAGGTTAGGTTAGGTTAGGTTAGGTTAGGTTAGGTTAGGTTAGGTTAGGTTAGGTTAGGTTAGGTTAGGTTAGGTTAGGTTAGGTTAGGTTAGGTTAGGTTAGGTTAGGTTAGGTTAGGTTAGGTTAGGTTAGGTTAGGTTAGGTTAGGTTAGGTTAGGTTAGGTTAGGTTAGGTTAGGTTAGGTTAGGTTAGGTTAGGTTAGGTTAGGTTAGGTTAGGTTAGGTTAGGTTAGGTTAGGTTAGGTTAGGTTAGGTTAGGTTAGGTTAGGTTAGGTTAGGTTAGGTTAGGTTAGGTTAGGTT
>CASGHI010000041.1:40000-50218 GCA_949319315.1 Zelleria hepariella
GCGTCGTCGTTACAGTTTGTCTTACATTTAATACATCTTATTTTTACTTATTCTACTAACTATGCTAGTCCATAAATTCAACTTTTTTTTTCTTTTTTTTTTTTTTTTTCAGCCGTTTTTTTTTTTTTTTTTTTTTTTTTTTGCATGTTTTTTTTTTTTTTTTTTTTTTTTTGAACTCTTATCTATATTGTACATCTTAACTATTATTCCTATGCTAAGTAAAAGTATTTTCAAAATACATTCTTAACATAGTGTTTCATACTTTATTTTTATCTTCTTAATAATAATATTTGTATATTTTCAAAATATACATTTCTTATTACTAATTTGATTTATTTCTCAGATTTACTTTTTCTACTATTAGAGAACAAAATTGCAAAAATTTGTCTTTAATATCTTTGTTGGCCAAAATTTCAGAGATGGATGTCATGCAAATGCTACGGTCTATTTCTTGTTCCAAGTTATATCTTGGCACACAAAATTGTGGGCAGTCTACTATTAAATGGGGCACTGACTCTTCGGTATCTGGGTCGCAAACACAGGCCGAGCCATCCTTGCACTTAAAACGGCAAAGGTACTCTCCGAAACCTCCGTGACCTGTAAGAAGTTGGACGTGTATTGGGGTCAGCTTCGTCTTCTTTATGAAGCGATATGCCGTTTCCACGTCTGGGAGGAATAGTTTCGTGATGGATGCTCTTTGCTCTTCCTGGTATCTGCGATTCCAGACCACTACAGATTCTCGTCTGATCTCGCCCTTGACGAATGATATAGGGCATCTGTCATAGTCGGCTCTCTTTTTCAGACGCAGTGCTGCGTCCTTTGCGAGCTCGTCTGCCCTCTCATTCCCTGCATTTCCCACGTGGGCGCGGATCCAGAAGAGTCTCAAATTGATTCCGTTCTTCTTCAAGAGAGTTAAGTTGGCCTTGGTTTCTACTGCTAATGGGTGCGTCGCATTTTGGTGTTTTAACTTTTCGAGCGCCGATCTGGAATCACTGAAGATATTTACTGATGGATCTGAGCTCGTCAGTGCCACTTCCGTTGCTCGGTAGAGCGCATACATTTCTGCCTGGAATACAGAGCAGAAAGGTTCAAGTCGGAACTTCCTATTGTTCACCTCTTCCTCTGCAGTCCAGCATGATAGAGCTGCGCCTACTTTTCCTTCAATCTTACTCCCATCAGTAAATATCTTCAGGCCTGTAATGTTGTGCTCTTCGATGGTTCGACTATTTAGTTCTTCAAGGCACGTGAAATCTACATCTATCTCTTCGGCTGGATGGATAGCCGATAGAAAGCTTACCCTTTTTTCCACTTCCCTGCCCTTTAAGATGTCTTGTGGCTTTCCACGTTTTGCCTCATACAGTCTTGCTACTTCCTGTACCCGCAGATCTAGCGGTATCAGACCAGAGAGCGTCAAGGCCGCATTTAGGGACACCGTGCGATAAGATTTCACAATCTTTTGTGCAAAACCTCTTTGAACGAGGTTTAGTTGTTTTTGCACATTTAGCTTTTTTGTTTCTGGCGCCCATACACTTGCGGCGTAAAGTATTATCGGCTCAATGACTGATACATATATGGTCCGGACTATTTCTCCATTGAGTCCCCATTTTATTTTTGCAGCTCTAGCCAGTGGCTTGTACAGGTTTGTGGCTTTCTGACAAATGTTTCTTACGTGACTATTAAACGTTAATTTATTGTCGATCGTAAGTCCCAGTATCTTCATTTCTTCCACCATCTGTATACATTGATCGGCCATGCGTATGCTTGGGGTTTCAAATTTCAGTTTTCTCGTTACTACCATAGCCATGGTTTTATGAGGTGCGAACTTTAACTTGTTTCTGATTCCCCAATCATAGACACGACCGAGTATTTGTTCAGCCTCGACTTCAATCTTTTGGATACAGTCACCCGAGAATACCAAGACTATATCGTCGGCAAATGCCTGGCAATGCACTCCTTGTTCTTCTATGTCATCCAAAAGCGGGTCCAACAAGATGTTCCAGAACGTTGGCCCTCCTATGGAGCCTTGGACACAACCCTTTGTTGTCGCTTGTGTGGTCTCAGCGCCGATGTAGCGCACGCACACTTTGCGGTCCTTAAGGTAGTTGCTCACCAGTTTCCTAAGGTTCTGGGGACACTTCTTTTTACTGAGTTGGCTTTTTATCGCTGGCCACCATGCACCATCGAAAGCTCCTTCGATATCAAGGGATACGACTACGTTGATTTGTTTGCGCTTTAAATTTAATTTAATGTGCTGGACCAAATCATACAGCGAGTCTTCCGTGGAGCGTTGAGGCGTAAACCCATACTGTCTTGGGTTTGCTTTCGGCAGTGTGTGCCACCGGACCCTTCGGATCATCATTTTCTCCGCTATCTTGCCCAGTACCGACAAGAGTCCTATTGGTCTGTACGATTTTGGATGTGTGTAATCTGTCTTTCCGGGTTTTCTTAAGACCACTATTGTCGCATGTTTCCATTCATTGGGAAAGTACGATAGATCGAGACACTTATTTACAATGCACAGATATACTCCCAAGTTGGCCTGTATGGCTTCGACACATATATCCGCAGTAAGGCCGTCTGATCCCGGAGCCTTCTTGGGATTGAAGCTATGCATTGCATGGTAGAGCTCTTCTTCGGTAAATGGTGGATCTTGTATGTCGTCGGGGTTTTCCTGCTCACTTCTAAGGGCCTCTTCCCTAACCGTTTTGTGATCCACTAGATCGTCTACGGTTGTATCTTCGGGAAAGAACGTGTCTGCAAGGAGTTCTACGGACTCTTTTGGGCTCAATGATTTACCTTCTTGAATCAAAGCTAGGTCTTCGTATCTTTTCGAGGTTTTCCTAAGAACTCGGTAGATTCCGTCCCAAAGACTTTCGCGGTCCTGAGTGCCGCAAAACTTTTTCCAACTTTCTATTTGTGCTTTCGACGCTTCTAATTCGTATATTTCTTTTGCTTTCAGGTATTCCTCGACAACATACGGTCTTCGGCGGGGTGCTGCGCATCTGACTCTTCGTTTCTTCGTGACCATCTCCCTCTTCAGTTTCTCCAGTTCCTGCGACCACCAAGGTAAGTTAATTTTTGTGTTTCTTTTGATGGTAGGTAAGATTTCATTGCATGTTTTTTCTATTGTTTGCATGTATCTAGTTACGAGTAGTTCTAAATCTTCCTTTGTTTTAGTATTATCTATTCCTGATTGATTAATATCATTAAGTTCTAATTCTAAATTTACTTTATTCTTAAATTCTGTCCAGTCTACTTTCTTTGTGTTGAACTTCCTTGTGGTTGGGTTTATTCTGGCTTCTGTTGGTCTTTCAAGGTTGACCGAGAAGGTTATGGCGTTGTGGTCAGAACTTGTCACGCTTGGATCCACCTTCCAGTCCTCTATAGCTCCAATCAGTGGTTGGCTGCACAGTGTGATGTCGACCCTGCTTTGGTAGATTCTGCCATTTCTAATTGTGTAGAAAGTGGGGAAGGTTCCTTCATTAAGGATGTGCATCTCCATCTCCTCTATTGCACCACATAGTTCCTTTCCCCGATGGTCTTCTGTCTCGCTGCCCCACCACGTACTCCACGCGTTGAAATCTCCCCCTATGATTAGATGTTGGATATTTAGCTTCTCTTTCGTGGTTTTTATTTGTTCTAAGTATGGCTCAATATCCAGGTAATCTTCAAAGTATATGGACATAACTCCGACATTCCAAGTATCTGTTTTCAGAATCGCGACAGCTACGTTTTCGGTTATAAGCGTAGTGTCGGCAATAATGTTTATATTATCGTCGAACACTACAACTGCTGCCTTCACAGGTTTTGTCCGGTTCTGAGTGCATTGCACCACTCTGAAGCCCACCCCTTGAGTGAGTTCTCCTGAAGAGCCAACATATGGTTCCTGAACGAGAGCAAAGCTAATTTTTCTGTTTTTTGATTCCTGCAGAAGTTCTTGGGTGGCTAGCTGCTTCTTTTGCAAGTTACTTTGCATGACCTTGTATCTCTGCATTGTGGTTTTGTGTGTGGTATCTCCATCATTATTTCTATTTGTTGCTACATCCCCCACTGCCACCTTAGCAATATGCAACACTGGATCTTGCTAAAAAGTCCCACTTTTGGCGAATCGGACAGCACTCGTCGAATGTGTTGTGGTCACGTTTTTCATGCTGTGCGGATTTGCAGTTTTTGCACTCTGGTGGGTCACCTAGCAGACGTGCTGGGCATTCGCGTCTCAGGTGTGGGCCTGAGCAGTGACTACACAGGTCCTCAGCCTCTGTACAAAGCTTGCGGCCATGTCCGAACCCCAGGCATCGTGAGCACTGCACAAGCGGTGACTGGTCTTCCACGATTACTCTCTGTAGGTCCACGTGTAATCTGCCTTCCTTTGTCAGCCGCTGCCAGATCAGCGGAGATACCTGCAGCACCACGTGGCTTTCGAGTGGATTCCTTGCCCTTTTCCGATATTTGACCTGCGCCCTGTAGTCCTCCTCCGGAATGTACCCAATTATGTGGTTATTCTGCGTCTTGAGTGACTGCAGGATGTCGTCATCAGTGTTCACCGTGAGTACTTCCCGGAGAACTAGCAGAGGATCCTTGTTCTTCCTGTCCTCGACTGTCAGCTGAGAACCTTTTAGCTTTTCCTTAATTTTACCGAGCTCTTGTTGGCTCTCGCAACCAATAATGACCTTTTGATCTCGCGCCTTCCTTATTTTGTCCACCCGAATGCCACTTTTCTTGGCGTCCACTGCATGTCTTATTTTGGTAATTACGTCATCGCTGCTATCTTTGTTTTCAGCGGACGACACCACAATGGAATGCACGGGTTGCGTTTGGTGACGTGGCATAGCGGCTTTCGTGGCATACGTAGTTGGTTCAGTATGACCCGAGGCAATACGCTCGCCAAGTGCAGTGATCTGGTCCTGCAAGCCGGCAAGAGGAGCAGCAGACAAAAGCGGAGGCGAACTGGAGAGCGCGGTGGAGAGCTCGGTCATCTGGGTGCCGAGGGCTGCAAGTTCCGCGGCTGCGGGCGGCACAGCTTTTCGAGCAATGCGCATCTCCTCCAGCACATCTATCGCTATCAGCTGGCGCGCGGCGCTTACTTCAACCAACATCTTTTCAGTGTTTTGGGTAATCGCCTTTATCTCCACAGTCTGCGCGGTGTGCAATTCCTCCAGCGAGCGACCATGGCGAGTCTCCGCCGCATGCAGCTGGGACAGCAAGCAGGCTCGGGTGCGTTCGCGTTCGGCGATGTTGCGCGAGCGGGAATCCGCCAGTCGCAGCACCATAGCATACAGAGTCTGCAGCTCATCGATCACCCTCTCCCTAATGTCCCGCCTAAGGTTACCCGAGTTTTCTAATGCGGTTTTTGCTCTTTGCAAACTTTCGTTTGCAACCCTCGGGAGCTCGGTGATTGGTGTGCTGTCACAGCCCGCAGTCCCAGAGAATGCCGAGACATCGCCCAGGTCAACTGCCTCCTCGTCCACAGGCTCCACAGCGCTGGCCAGGATGCGCTCCTTCTCCGCGTCCTCCGCAGCGCGGCGCATCGCTCGCACCCGCAGCACGGATGCTTCAGACGCGCGCGACGGCGACACTGCGGGGGGCGCGGGGGGCGCAGGAGGTGCGGAGGGCGCGGGGGGTGCGGACGGTGCGTGCGGCACAGAGGGCACGAGGGGCACTGGGGGCGCGGAGGGCGCAGAGGGCGCGGGCCCCGCGGCTGAGGTGCGGGGTGTGGAGGCAACCGGCGCAGGGCGCGTCTTGGATGACGATTTCAATTTAGCCTTCCCGGCTGGGTGGACACTCGGAACTTTCGACATCACGTCGAGTGTGTGGTCGTAATGTAAAAAGTAAAAATATATAAAAAATATAAACTCTATGTAGAGATAAGCTCTATGTAGAGTAGGTAAGAAATTAAAACTAGTTATGGCGATCGTGGCGTCCAAAACCGCAAGTTTGTGGGTCAATTCTACGCAAATATATACACGTTTTAAAAAAAATTAAAAATTAAAAAAAAACTCTACATAGAGTAAGGCTCTATGTAGAGATTGTCAAAATTAGAGAAAAGAGAGGCAATGACAGCAGTGAAAACCTCAGTCCTGTAGGCCAATCCTGTGCCAAGTTATACTGATTTCAAATATTTCAAGATGGCGGACAAAATGGCCGCCAAAGTCCAACTTTGCTCCCAGAGGTCGCAAGTATGTCGAGTTTGGGCTCTAAAGATGCGCCTCAGATTGCAGATGCCAAATATAATAACGTTATAATTTTAAGACTTAAACTTACGATTTAATTTAGAAAAAATAAGAAATAAAATTTTAAAAAAGCTATAAATTCTACAATTTTTAAGAAAAAAAATTCAAACAAACTTAGATAATCTCTACAATTTAGGGTCTTTGTAACGACACTGAAAGACCTGACAATTTGTTGTCCGAACGCTGACCTCGTGTTTAGTCAAAATATAAAATATGCTATAAATCCGACAGTTTGCAACAAAAAATTTTGAAATTTTTAATAATGTGAGAATTGACAGACCTTAGTTGAACAAACAAATAAAAAAATATGGTCGTCGATCTAAATTTAAAGTAAAAATTTAAAGAAATTTAGCGAAAAGTTTTTCGACCTTATCTCCTCTTCCGGTGATCGCAGAATGCCGCTCGAAGCTGATCCTTTCTTGTCTTGTAGAGGCGCGTCGAATGGCACCTTGAGCTGACCTCTACGACAGCTGCAGCTGAAACCACGTGCCACGTGGTTTCCGGTTTTCGAAGGTTTTTTCTTCGGAGCGCGATCCAAAAAATCTGGTTCAACGCTCTATCGATGCGGCTCAAAAATGCGCACAAACAAATAACTTGAAAACACTGGGGGTCTCGATAGGAAGTGGGTCAAAAACACGAAAAACTGTGATATTTTTTCCAAATAACCCCAAAAAATCACAAAAACTTTAATAACTTCCACAATTTTTGTCGTAGGACAAAACCAATTAGTTCACAAGGTAGCTCCCGTTGATCCGCACGTTTTGATACCAAACACACTTAAATTTGGTTTACTTTTACCATTTAAAGGAATTTTCGAACGCGGAGCAGTGGATTTTAGCTGCTTATTCCGAGACTCGCGGAAGGTCACTGGTTAGGTTAGGTTAGGTTAGGTTAGGTTAGGTTAGGTTAGGTTAGGTTAGGTTAGGTTAGGTTAGGTTAGGTTAGGTTAGGTTAGGTTAGGTTAGGTTAGGTTAGGTTAGGTTAGGTTAGGTTAGGTTAGGTTAGGTTAGGTTAGGTTAGGTTAGGTTAGGTTAGGTTAGGTTAGGTTAGGTTAGGTTAGGTTAGGTTAGGTTAGGTTAGGTTAGGTTAGGTTAGGTTAGGTTAGGTTAGGTTAGGTTAGGTTAGGTTAGGTTAGGTTAGGTTAGGTTAGGTTAGGTTAGGTTAGGTTAGGTTAGGTTAGGTTAGGTTAGGTTAGGTTAGGTTAGGTTAGGTTAGGTTAGGTTAGGTTAGGTTAGGTTAGGTTAGGTTAGGTTAGGTTAGGTTAGGTTAGGTTAGGTTAGGTTAGGTTAGGTTAGGTTAGGTTAGGTTAGGTTAGGTTAGGTTAGGTTAGGTTAGGTTAGGTTAGGTTAGGTTAGGTTAGGTTAGGTTAGGTTAGGTTAGGTTAGGTTAGGTTAGGTTAGGTTAGGTTAGGTTAGGTTAGGTTAGGTTAGGTTAGGTTAGGTTAGGTTAGGTTAGGTTAGGTTAGGTTAGGTTAGGTTAGGTTAGGTTAGGTTAGGTTAGGTTAGGTTAGGTTAGGTTAGGTTAGGTTAGGTTAGGTTAGGTTAGGTTAGGTTAGGTTAGGTTAGGTTAGGTTAGGTTAGGTTAGGTTAGGTTAGGTTAGGTTAGGTTAGGTTAGGTTAGGTTAGGTTAGGTTAGGTTAGGTTAGGTTAGGTTAGGTTAGGTTAGGTTAGGTTAGGTTAGGTTAGGTTAGGTTAGGTTAGGTTAGGTTAGGTTAGGTTAGGTTAGGTTAGGTTAGGTTAGGTTAGGTTAGGTTAGGTTAGGTTAGGTTAGGTTAGGTTAGGTTAGGTTAGGTTAGGTTAGGTTAGGTTAGGTTAGGTTAGGTTAGGTTAGGTTAGGTTAGGTTAGGTTAGGTTAGGTTAGGTTAGGTTAGGTTAGGTTAGGTTAGGTTAGGTTAGGTTAGGTTAGGTTAGGTTAGGTTAGGTTAGGTTAGGTTAGGTTAGGTTAGGTTAGGTTAGGTTAGGTTAGGTTAGGTTAGGTTAGGTTAGGTTAGGTTAGGTTAGGTTAGGTTAGGTTAGGTTAGGTTAGGTTAGGTTAGGTTAGGTTAGGTTAGGTTAGGTTAGGTTAGGTTAGGTTAGGTTAGGTTAGGTTAGGTTAGGTTAGGTTAGGTTAGGTTAGGTTAGGTTAGGTTAGGTTAGGTTAGGTTAGGTTAGGTTAGGTTAGGTTAGGTTAGGTTAGGTTAGGTTAGGTTAGGTTAGGTTAGGTTAGGTTAGGTTAGGTTAGGTTAGGTTAGGTTAGGTTAGGTTAGGTTAGGTTAGGTTAGGTTAGGTTAGGTTAGGTTAGGTTAGGTTAGGTTAGGTTAGGTTAGGTTAGGTTAGGTTAGGTTAGGTTAGGTTAGGTTAGGTTAGGTTAGGTTAGGTTAGGTTAGGTTAGGTTAGGTTAGGTTAGGTTAGGTTAGGTTAGGTTAGGTTAGGTTAGGTTAGGTTAGGTTAGGTTAGGTTAGGTTAGGTTAGGTTAGGTTAGGTTAGGTTAGGTTAGGTTAGGTTAGGTTAGGTTAGGTTAGGTTAGGTTAGGTTAGGTTAGGTTAGGTTAGGTTAGGTTAGGTTAGGTTAGGTTAGGTTAGGTTAG
This sequence comes from Zelleria hepariella, assembly GCA_949319315.1. NCBI lineage: Eukaryota > Metazoa > Arthropoda > Insecta > Lepidoptera > Yponomeutidae > Zelleria > Zelleria hepariella. The sequence continues at coordinate 48,796 of CASGHI010000041.1, forward strand.
GTTAGGTTAGGTTAGGTTAGGTTAGGTTAGGTTAGGTTAGGTTAGGTTAGGTTAGGTTAGGTTAGGTTAGGTTAGGTTAGGTTAGGTTAGGTTAGGTTAGGTTAGGTTAGGTTAGGTTAGGTTAGGTTAGGTTAGGTTAGGTTAGGTTAGGTTAGGTTAGGTTAGGTTAGGTTAGGTTAGGTTAGGTTAGGTTAGGTTAGGTTAGGTTAGGTTAGGTTAGGTTAGGTTAGGTTAGGTTAGGTTAGGTTAGGTTAGGTTAGGTTAGGTTAGGTTAGGTTAGGTTAGGTTAGGTTAGGTTAGGTTAGGTTAGGTTAGGTTAGGTTAGGTTAGGTTAGGTTAGGTTAGGTTAGGTTAGGTTAGGTTAGGTTAGGTTAGGTTAGGTTAGGTTAGGTTAGGTTAGGTTAGGTTAGGTTAGGTTAGGTTAGGTTAGGTTAGGTTAGGTTAGGTTAGGTTAGGTTAGGTTAGGTTAGGTTAGGTTAGGTTAGGTTAGGTTAGGTTAGGTTAGGTTAGGTTAGGTTAGGTTAGGTTAGGTTAGGTTAGGTTAGGTTAGGTTAGGTTAGGTTAGGTTAGGTTAGGTTAGGTTAGGTTAGGTTAGGTTAGGTTAGGTTCGGTTAGGTTAGGTTAGGTTAGGTTAGGTTAGGTTAGGTTAGGTTAGGTTAGGTTAGGTTAGGTTAGGTTAGGTTAGGTTAGGTTAGGTTAGGTTAGGTTAGGTTAGGTTAGGTTAGGTTAGGTTAGGTTAGGTTAGGTTAGGTTAGGTTAGGTTAGGTTAGGTTAGGTTAGGTTAGGTTAGGTTAGGTTAGGTTAGGTTAGGTTAGGTTAGGTTAGGTTAGGTTAGGTTAGGTTAGGTTAGGTTAGGTTAGGTTAGGTTAGGTTAGGTTAGGTTAGGTTAGGTTAGGTTAGGTTAGGTTAGGTTAGGTTAGGTTAGGTTAGGTTAGGTTAGGTTAGGTTAGGTTAGGTTAGGTTAGGTTAGGTTAGGTTAGGTTAGGTTAGGTTAGGTTAGGTTAGGTTAGGTTAGGTTAGGTTAGGTTAGGTTAGGTTAGGTTAGGTTAGGTTAGGTTAGGTTAGGTTAGGTTAGGTTAGGTTAGGTTAGGTTAGGTTAGGTTAGGTTAGGTTAGGTTAGGTTAGGTTAGGTTAGGTTAGGTTAGGTTAGGTTAGGTTAGGTTAGGTTAGGTTAGGTTAGGTTAGGTTAGGTTAGGTTAGGTTAGGTTAGGTTAGGTTAGGTTAGGTTAGGTTAGGTTAGGTTAGGTTAGGTTAGGTTAGGTTAGGTTAGGTTAGGTTAGGTTAGGTTAGGTTAGGTTAGGTTAGGTTAGGTTAGGTTAGGTTAGGTTAGGTTAGGTTAGGTTAGGTTAGGTTAGGTTAGGTTAGGTTAGGTTAGGTTAGGTTAGGTTAGGTTAGGTTAGGTTAGGTTAGGTTAGGTTAGGTT
>CASGHI010000042.1:0-30716 GCA_949319315.1 Zelleria hepariella
GGATCGACACTGGACCGACAGCATTAATAAATCGTAATTGAAAACGTCAACCGGGAGCCCATTATGGCACCATTGTGTTACAAGCTAAGGGCCCTGGAGCAGAGAGCGGCGCGGTGCGGGTAGGTGGGTACCGATTTGCTGAGTGCAACCGAATATGTCTGAAGGACAAAACGCGCCCCCGGGGGCGCATTGATCCGTTGCATAACCGCCGCCGCCGAGCTTACACGTGCAGACTAAACTTGTCCCCTTTTCTACCCACAGATGTTATATTCTTTGAGCCGAGTAAGGTGAATAAGTTTATTGACCGTTTCACGTCACTCCTGTTGGCGTCGAAATACCCGATTCCCGCACGCGCTCCTCCATGATTATACAGGGTGTTAAAGAAATGTCCTGTGATACCAAAGGGGGCCGCTTCTCTCATCGATACAAGCAATGTTTACTATGGGTTAAAGTGCGAAATTTAGGAAAAAATATCAGCTGTTCCATACTAAAATTCGATACCTACTGCACCAAATGTATGGATCAGATGATTTAATTTTTCGCGGTTTCGCACTTGGCTCCGTAGTAAAAGCTGCGTATATTGACGCCGATTACGTATATGTGTTTGATGCCAGCTATTAGTTCGGAAGGAAAAAGTAAACAATTGTTTTTGGAAACGAAAGTTGTTTAGTGGACGGCAGCTACGCAGCTCGCTCTTTGTACATTAAATAAGGTATTTCCGACTAACGAAACGACTAAGTAATTGAACGAGCGAGCGAAGCGAGCGAAGTTCTCCGAGTCTACTGGAACAATCCGGCATTTGTATGTTTGTATGTATGTATATTTGTATGTATGTTCGTTCGACGATAACTTGAGTAAATTTGGTCGGATCGTTATGAAATTTGGTAGGCGGGTAAAAGAAATTAAAAGAATTTTTAAGTTCGAACATGAGCCAAATCGGTCGAGGGGTTGCCGAGATATGGGTTTGTTAAGTTTATATGGGGTCGCGAGTTCACAGTTCGGGGCGAACTACTAGTTGAACGAGCGAGCTAGTATTCTTTGAGCCGAGTAAGGTGAAGAAGTTTATTGACCGTTTCTGGTCACTCCTATTGGCGTCGAAATACCCGTTTCCCGCACGCGCGCAATCATAGGCGCTCCTCCATGATTATACAGGGTGTTAAAGAAAGGTCCTGTGATACCAAAGGGGGCCGCTTCTCTCATCGATACACGCAATATTTACTATGGGTTAAAGTGCGAAATCTCGGAAAAAATATCAGCTGTTCCATACTAAAATTCGATACCTACTGCACCAAATGTTTAAAGCAGATGATTTAATTTTTCGAGGTTTCGCACTTGGCTCCGTAGTAAAAGTTGCGTATATTGACGATTGAAGTGACCCTTTCAGTCTCACAGGACCTTTCCGAAATCCCCTGTATATCTGAATGAGAACCGAAATTAGTCGGCTATCCCGACATCGTAACAGACCATTTTGGTTCTGCGTCGCCAACCCGATTGAAACGTGCCGTCAACAAAGAAAAAACTTAAAGAGGAAACAGCCGCTTTGTTTGATGCCAGCTATTTGTTCGGAAGGAAAAAGTAAACAATTGTTTTTTTTTTAAACGAAAGTTGTTTAGTGGACGTCAGCTACGCAGCTCGTTCTTTGTACATTAAATAAGGTATTTCCGACTAACGAAACGACTAAGTAAAAGCTTTTATTAACTGAGGGGTTAATATCCAATTCATTTAACTGAGCGGTTAATATCGTAACGCCCAAAAGAAAATCCCACAAAAGATCAGTATCTTTTTCATTGATTAATTTCAAAACTTTTGTCGTAAATTCAGCTTACATTGTTTGTCTTTAATTGCTCGATTTTTATCACGTCTAGACATTGGTAACAGATGTAAAGGCCATCCAAAGTTATTTATCCCCAGTCACTGCATCTAATTACGTTTAGTGCTGTAATTTGTGCATTGTTGCTAAAGAACCTTAAAGTGAGGTTCGTAACGTACAAACGATAGCTTTGTTAGTAAACTGATAGTTCCTCGACCGATTTAATTATACGTCGTTGATGGTCTTCAATCGAGCAACAGTTTCCGTACAATGCTGCACAAGACTCAAGAACGGTCAGTAACACTCTAACATAAAATGTTTATGGGCTGGATATAGCCAAGTATTCCTCCTTTCTGTCCTTTCTGTTATTCCAATTCCATACATCCTTTTTGCAAAATGCCTTTATCTATTAGTTGTCATGAGTCACATTGACTTTGTCAAAATGTTGCAAATATTCAATAATATTATTGTAGAAAAATTTACACGTTATTTTTAAGTAACATTATTTTTGTTTTCGAATCAAATAAGTACATATTTGTTAATATAATGAATTTACTAAATCTTCCTGTTGAAGTGGGCATATTGATATTTGGTTATTTAGATACCCGATCGAAGATAAACATTTACAACTGCAGCTATGAACTGAGGAAGTATTTCGCGCCTTGCCATTTGAAAAGCGCGATATTATCGCGAAGTGTGATCGGTACATTGAAGACATTAGAAGAAAACATGTTCCTAAATCTTGGCAAATATGTACAGGAGCTAATTTTAAGTGGTGTACCCAATCTCACTGCAAGGGGACTGAAAACACATATTAAACACATGATCAATCTTAAACATCTAGACATAACATTCACGGATATATACTTGTCTGATTTTGTCGATATATGCCCGGAAAACCTAAAACGTTTCAGTGGAAACTTCTTCAAAAATCCAAGGAATTCAAGACTAAACAGTATTTGGGAACTAACCCGGGAACTGTTCAAAAGAAAACAATTCACGTATGTACATTTGGTAGTCTTCGATTTCATCGATTCTGGTGTACCGTTAACGTTTCTGAAAGATGTTCCAAAGATTGAACATCTTAGAATATCTGTAGCCGATAACTACAGATACTTTTGGGAAGTAGAAGATGAGGATTCACCAAACACGATAGACGACGATATCGATATGAGCTTTTCCACACTCAACTACGTTTTTCGAGACTGCCGAGTGACTCATAAAACTGCCGATTGCTTGCGAGGTGTAGCCAACTTAGACTACAATAGACTCGAATACATTTTCATAATGTATTTGGAGAAAATTGTCATATACGTTTCTCCGATATTTCGCTCAGTCTTTATGGTGCAATGCGGCGATTTGCAAGTGGAAGTCAGTAGCTTTTTACCTCAACACTTTATGTTAGATGGCAACATAATTTTCAAAGCTTGGAATAAGAAAAGAACAAATTTTGATGACAAGTTCCTCAGGGACGTTTCTCAAGAGCTAAAAGATTATTTCCCGACATACGTGTGCATGCATAAGCTACTGAGAATGAGAGTCACTACTTCGCCAAGCGAATGGTTTTGCATAGACGACTGCGACGGGTTTGAATATCTAGTGACCGATCTCCCTCAAAATGTAACCTTAACGAATTTCTGTCGAAGAAACGGCACAGTTATACGCAGCAACAGACCAATTTCACTGCGACCCGATGCCAACACTTTAAGAAACCTGACGTTCCTACGTCTTAGCAACATTAGCCTCAAACGTGACTTCTTCCTGATTCTTTTCACCAAGGCTAAAAGACTCGCAACGCTGGACTTGTATGTGGAGAAGCGCGGTCCTCTAAGTGTGTCTCGAGGTGGCACTGAGTGGCTGTCCAAATCCATACATTTGACAAGGAGCCTCAAGAACATAAAACTAACATCCGAGGACATAGAATACGATGCACTGTTCAAAACTCTCAGTCGCTGTCCGTCTTTAGAAAATGTGCATATTTGTGAATACGAAAGAGCTTTAGGCGATAGCGATGTCTCAGTCTCCAACATCACCTCGATGATTGAGAGATGCGTGAACTTGTACAGCCTCTTTATAGAAGCTGATATGTCTCCCGAGGACTTGACACTTCTAATGTCGACTCTAAGAGACGCTCAACAGATGAACGACCGGGATCACCTGACGATAGAGGTGTGTGATTGTTACAGAGGCTGGAATCCGTTCGTTGACGTTTTCAACCCGAGCCCCTTGCATATTCTTGATTAGGTACCGTAAAACTGCATGATTAGAAACCGGAGTACTTATGCATAAAAACAAAAGTACTTAAAATTCCTGGTCACCTACTAAACAGTGGATAATTAAAACAGAGACTGTGTTTCTATTCATACTCTGGTTTATAATCGCCCCGTTTTACTGTAAGTAATTTTTTTTTTCACTTTTTTGTAGCGTTTGTTTAAATTATTGAACGAGCGAGCGAAGCGAGCGAAGTTCTCCGAGTCTACTGGAACAATCCGGCGTTTGTATGTATGTATGTATGTATGTATGTTTGTATGTTTGTATGTTTGTATGTATGAATGTTCGTTCGACGATAACTTGAGTAATTTTTGTCGGATCGTCATGAAATTTGGTAGGCAGGTAAATGAAATTAAAAGAATTTTTAAGTTCAAACATGAGCCAAATCGGTCGAGGGGTTGCCGAGATATGGGGTTGTTAAGTTTATATGGGATGAGAGAGGGCGCCACTGCTGCCTCTCAGTAACAATAAAATAGTGCTAAACAGTGATTTTAAAAGTGATAAAAACGTAAATCTAATCAGTAAACAGTGAAAGCATGATAAAAACTAACAAAAGTGAACTATAAATACAAATTCTGTTTGGAAACAATATTGTGGATATCGGACGTAAAACTCAGTGGAAACAATAAAAATAAACTTTTACGGGTCGCGAAATAATCCGTAACAAGAACTCTATTTTAATCCAATAAATCCAAAAATTTTGCTAATTGCTAAGGTCCAAAATACACCAGATTAGAAAATACAAAACAGCGCCATCTATTTAAAAAAAAATTGTTATTCTTCTTCCTAACAGAGGGCGTGACAAAACATTTTTTATCAGAGCCATCTAGTGTTCAAAATTATAAACCAAAAAGTCCTTATGCTCAACAATAGAGGTCGCTTTACTTCAAAACTACAAGAGAGTCACAAAACTTAAAATGGAAGAAATACTACACTAAACTACAAAAAATCCAAAATGATCTAGAGGCACAAAAACTTGAAATAAGAAAAAGCGGCGAACAAGTTACAGAAAACATTAAAAGAATGTTTGGCGAAAAACTAAAAATACTAGAAGAAAAATCTGAAAATCTTGAAATATTATTATTAGGTTTATATGAAGTCGCGAGTTCATAGTTCGGGGCGAACCACTAGTGTAAATCATGTAAAAATATTATTAAATGGCGATGTCCCAGCAAACCAAAAATGTTTTCTCTAGTGCCATTGTGCAGGGAGGAAAACGGGGACGACGTTTAGTATGGAGAAAACACTAGCGTGATATCCTCTTAATAACTTACCGGGAGTCCAACTCGCACTTACACGTTCTATAGTTACCCTCCACTCGCATCTAGCGGACTCTAGCGCCAACATCGTGGCATTCGTAGAAGGTCGTAAATCGAATTTAAAACCAGCGGGTTTCTCGTTAGGATGCAAGTTTTAATGACGTACAACAGCGGTCAGGGCTTCAAGTAACCGGATGGGGCGGCCCGATGAATGGGCCTGGTCCGTCTGCAGGACTTCGATTTGGTTCCATTTTCGCTTTTCCAATGAGACGTTTTCAAAGAAAAAAATTCAAAGCAGTTCATACATGGCGCTTACAGGTGTGGCCATAGAAGAACCGGTATACGGCTGTTAAAATTAATCCGTGCTAAGCGAAGTTTTACTTCTTCTATGGCCACGCCTTTAAACGCCATCTATGAACTGCTTTGAATTTGTTCTTTAAAAACGGCTCATTTTGGTCTATTGCTTTAAGCCACTGGGATTAAGAGGACGAGTAAAGCACACTAGCGCCGCCAAAGCACAAAAAAAAATTTAATGCAATTTTCGTAAAAAACAAAACGGACCATCAATTTCTCAACCCTATTTGTATGTTTTATGCTGACGCTACTTTGACGTGGGTTAGCCATACAGGGTACGTCGCATACGGTATCCTGCGAGAACCCAAAGTCGAGCAGTCTTGTGTGAACTTTAACACCCCACCTTGAATCCGCCCCTGAAGCGGACTGAGCTAAGCGCGTTGTGAAACTTCATGTTCAATACAAAGGGATTGAGGGTTAGTTTTAAATTAAAAGGTGTAATTCCTAAGGAAACGGAGTTCGCCTTTCTTGCCGCGCGAGGCCCGAGGGTGAAAGTAAACTGTTGCTTCATAACTTTGTATTCTTAAGCCAGAACTGGCTAGCTGTGGTTGGGTGACTTTGGAAACCGGTGTCGAATCTTGGTTATTTTCTTGAACTCCATTCTGAACTTTGTAAGTCAAATATAGATGGCTGTTTTTTTTTTGAAACCACGACTCCGGCTCCAAGAGTTATCGCGGTTATTTTGAAAGTAAAAATATATGTATAAACGTGAATAAAAAAAATAAAAGAACTTCAAATGTAAAATAAAAAGGCGCTACAAATAGAACCTGTGGCCTCATGTTGGAATGTCTAATTCCTAAAGTATTTAAAAACCTATTAGTGCTAAATTACATAGGTAGTTGTTACAGCACCCGCGATAGCCTCACGGTTCAACGTAATCCTTCCAAAAATACCTCCTGAGGGCTCGGATTTTCGAGTTATAATGAAGGTACCATAATTACTGCGGCATAAAGAAGTCCCTTGCCCTAGGGCTCCGGCGGCGGCCGGGTGCTCCGCGCCCTCGTCACACACGCGGTCTCGCGTCAAGGTGAATATGTGTGGTCAACAGTCTCGGTTTAATTACACTTTTACACTCGATTTGGCCACTAATATTATATCATTTTGATCTCGACTACTCCCGACCACTCGAGTCATGACGAGCGAAAAAGGCAAACATAGGTTGTTACAGAGGTGTGTTACCTACCCTAATAATTGATTTCTTCCTAGCCGATGAACTTACTCTTTTTGATTTATGGATGAAAGCATAAGCAATGTTGAATTTGTATAAGAAATTAATTAGCCCCATTGCATTCAATGTTCTTGGGATGCAGAAGCTTGCATCAGGCATACGCTTCGCTACTCCAACATGATGAAGTCACATCTTGTGTCGCACGTCCTAAATCTAATATTACATTTCACTCTAGCATTTGTAACATTGAACCCATGTCTCCAACAACGTCTTATAAAAGTTCTAGAAAGTTCGATGCACGCGCGAGAGAAGTCAATTTCAATCTTGACGTTTTAAGTTTGATTGAAATAGAAATAAAATACTTCAGTTGTACAAAAGTGATATTGCATTTCTTATTGAACGAGCGAGCGAAGCGAGCGAAGTTCTCCGAGTCTACTGGAACAATCCGGCGTTTGTATGTATGAATGTATGTATGTATGTATGTATGTATGTATGTATGTATGAATTTTCGTTCGACGATAACTTGAGTAAATTTAGTCGGATCGTCATGAAATTTGGTAAGCAGGTAAATGAGGCCAAAAAAATTTTTAAGTTCGAACATGAGCTAAATCGGTCGAGGGATTGCTGAGATATGGGGTTGTTAAGTTTATATGGGGTCGCGAGTTCATAGTTCGGGGCGAACCACTAGTTTGGTTTCAATCAATTTAGGTATTTGCTGATGGTATGTACAGTGTTAACATCAAAGTGATTGAAAAAGACGACCAAAAATTATAAGCCCAGCTCTGGTGATCCTCGTTTACTCACTGAATTATTACAATTGTTTGGAACACTAGAATTTTACCAATATTTCAAATTTAAATTAAAGCCAAAGAGAAAAGAGGCGGTGTCGGTTGCCAACATGGCCCCCGACGGTGTGATGCACCAAATACCTATTGGCCGGCAACCAGCAACGCCACCTTGCGCGACGGACGTCGCAGCACACCTCCTCCCGTCGTAGCGACATCTACGACCCTGACAATCCCATCCTTGCCCGGATAGGTCGCAGCTATTCGGCCACGAGGCCAACTGCTTCTAGGCAGAGTTCCATCCGCTATAAACACCAGGTCGCCAGTTTTCAGCTGCCTTGATTTCGGTACCTCTTTGCGTGGGACGAGCTGCGGCAGGTACTCCTTAACAAAACGCTGCCAGAAGTGATCGGCAAGCCTCTGCGCCTTTCTCCAATGTGCACGTTTATACAAGTCTGCGTCATCAAAAAGTTTCGTCTGAGGGCCACCGCTGGAGCTCCCAATGAGGAAGGAAAAAGGAGTAATTGCGTGGTCCGAGTCCTCGTCGACTGGTACATGCGTGAGTGGTCTAGAGTTAACGACGCACTCGGCCTCTAGAAGAAGGGTGTGTAGGACCTCCTCTTTTAGTGTTCGGTCTTTGAGTGTTACTGAAAGAGCGTTCTTGACGGATCGTACCATACGCTCCCAGCATCCACCCATAAAGGGCGCGGACGGCGGCGTGAAGTGCCACACGATCTTTTCATTCGCGCAGAAGTTGAAAAGTTCTGGAAGAATCTTGACTGTGCCAACGAAAGATGTTCCATTGTCAGAGTAAATGTGGGATGGGCAGCCTCTTCTTGCTATGAAACGCCGTAAAGCCATCAAGGCAGAGTCCGATGTGAGATTATCAACGATCTCAATGTGAATTGCTCGAATCGTCATGCAGGTGAAAAGGGCAATCCACCTCTTCGCAGTCCGCCTGCATATGGAAACGTTTAAGGGCCCAAAGTAGTCTATACCGACGTGGGTGAAGGGACGCTCGTGATGCGCCAATCTAGCCTCTGGCAAATCTCCAGTTGGTGGAATTACAGGCTTGGTTTTACGGTTCTTGCAGACTTGGCATCTCTGAGATATTCTTCGCACGGCTGGTCTCAGGCTAAGAATAAAGTACCTTTGGCGCAACTCGTTCACCACCAGCTCGTGGTTCCCATGCGCAAACTTGACGTGGTATGAGCTTATTAACAGTCTGGTGATAGGGTGTTTGCCATCAAGCACAATCGGGTGAGAATCAATAGCCGTCGTAGCAGCGGTGCGTCCGGATAGCCGAATAAGCCTATCCTCTCCATACAAAAGTGAAATGTTCTTAAGTCTACTATCGTTCGAGACGGGGCGTGCTGCTTGAACACGAATGAGTTCATCAGGGAATGAATCTAGTTGTGACTGTCTGAATAAATGGATCTCGGCAACGTTGAGATCTGTAACATTAAGCAAAGGTAAGTTGGAATGATCGCGCGAAGAATCAGATATTTTAGAATTTCGCAATAACAGAGATCGAAAAACGTAAGCCGATTGATGAACGCGAGCGGTTGCCCTGAGAAGGCGCAACCAGCTGCTAAACCGCTGATTGTTGGCGACAACCGGTGACAGGGTTGGCAGTTGCGTCGTATAACCGACTAAAGCTCCAGTCGCATCAGAAAGTTTTTTCATTTCTTCCGTGACCGGAGGAACATTGCATTTTGGTTCACTGGGCCACTGGTTTTCAGGTAGCAGAAGAAAGGCTGGGCCAGTAAACCAACGTGAACACAATGAAAACTCCCCGTTGTCCCGAGTAGCGTCGTCGGCGATGTTTAGAGCTGTAGGAACATATCTCCAATCGCGAACATTAGTAGTTTCAACAATCTCTCCAACACGAAACGAAACGAAAGCTTTAAACATGCAGGCGTCGCTACGGAGCCATTTTAAGACTGTAAGGGAGTCAGTCCAATAAAAGGTAGCATTAGGTTTTCGTGTATGTGCGTCTGTAATATAGACGCTATAACGAGCGGCGATAAGGCCCGCTTGTAATTCCAATCTAGGGATTGATACAGGTTTAAGGGGCGCTAGGCGACCCTTTCCCCCAATGAGAGACAAGCTTACGCTGCCGTCTTCATAAGTAAAACGCCAAAAGGCAACACAGGCGTAAGCTCGCTCACTAGCGTCCGCAAATAAATGTAACTGAACATCATTAATGGGACTGGTGCTATTTAAATAACATCTAGGAATAGAGCTGTTAGCTAAATTTTGAATTTCGAAAAACCAACTTTTCCAATTCTGTATCGCAGAGTCAGGTAAACTCTTATCCCAATCAATTCCTAGTTTCCATGTTTTCTGGAATAGCACACGGCCCTTCATTATGATAGGGGTTAAAAACCCTAAAGGGTCATAAATTGACATCAATAAAGATAGAACGGAGCGCTTAGAAAACTTTGTGGGAAGCTTTGGTAGACACTTTATAAAGTAGAGTTTGTCGTCATTTATGCTCCAAGTAATACCTAGCACACGAACTTGCGAAGGGGAGGTTGGGCCTAGACTCACTTCGGACACATCAGTTGCTCGTAGATCTGAGGTAATCGAGGCCAACGCCTCTTTGCGATTAGAAACCCAAGACCTCATTTCGAAACTACCCGCTTTGTGAATCATTAAAATCTCAGAGGCTCGCTTAGCCGCCTCTTCATTACTGTCAAAGCTGCCCAAGAAATCGTCCATGTAATGGTCCTCAATGATGGATCGAACAGCATCAGGGTATTCTTGAAGAAATTGACCGGCATTCTTGTTCTTAACCCATAGTGCGGTACATGGACTGGATACTGCTCCAAAAATCATTGAGGACATACGATATTCTTGCAGTGGTAGGTCTGGGTTATCTCTCCACAAGAAGCGCTGAGAATCTCTATCCTCAGGTCTAATCTTGATTTGGGGAAACATTTCTCTGATGTCTCCTGATAGAGCAACTAAACGTTCTCTAAATCTCATAGCTATAGAAAGCAATGGCTGAAGTAGGTCAGGACCGGTTAAAAGAAGTGAGTTGAGGCTCACTCCAGCACACTTCGCTGCCGCGTCATGGACTACACGCAGTTTCTTTTTCTGTGGATGTACAACTCCAAAATGAGGAAGGTACCACGGCATATGGCCTGAAGGTGGTCCTTCACATAACTCGGCATAGCCCTTACTAATCATACCTTGTATGTTTTGTCTGTAAGCGTCTGCATAAGAGCTATCTTTAGCCATCTTGCGCTCGAGACTAGTAAAGCGGGCTAAAGCTAGCTCACGGCTCTCAGGGACAAAAGAAATATTATCTCGCCATAATAGCCCGGTTTCGAATCTACCCGAATCTAAACGTTTGGTTGTATCTTCTAGGATCTGTAAAGCACGTTCGTCAGTGGCACTACGGTGATCTACCTTCGTTATTCCGATAGAATCCAATTTAAAGTAGTCTTTGACAAGAACATCTAGCGAAGATTCATCATCGCCAGCCATGGAGACGTGATTGACGGATGCCTCTACATTAGGTCTATACGATATGTAGCCGAACAAGACCCATCCCAAGGGTGTGTGGGCGGCTGCCGGCTGGCAACGAGACCCACGGCGGACGGCTTTGGGGAGCGTCACCTGCCAGTTATCAGTGCCTATCAGCAACATCGGCTTAGCATCGTCGTAACAGAGTTCGTCCACCAGGTCTGACAAATATCGATACTGGACAATATCATCTAAATGCGCCGACTGACTAGCTATACCTAGATTTGAAATGGATCGCGCACTAATGTTGAAAGTGTCCGCACTATGGCGGCCCTTGACTTGAATGTCAACATAACTTACCTCACATTGTCTAGTTAAACCGCCAATACAATCAATATTTAATTTACTTGTAGAGCCCTTGGCCCCCACTAAGTCCGCCACTGACTGGTCTAAAAGGGTTACCGAGCTTCCATCGTCGAGAAGGGCATACGTGTCTATGCTACATAGAGGCCCGGTAATGGTGACCGCTATCACTTTGAGAAGTGGCTTGAGACTGGATAATTTGGGAGGCGAAATGCTATGAGCTACGATTGCTGATGGCTCTTTATCTTTAAAGGTAGCAGAGTCGTTACTAGTGCAGGGAATTTGTATTGTAGACTGTACCTCGAAACTTGAAGAGGTTGACGGGCTCGACTGTACTTCCACATGAGCTGTTGTAGCCGATTGAGACCTGTGTAGAAGTGTATGGTGCCGATTCTTGGCCGAGCAGCCTTCTACTGAGCACCTTTTCCTGCAGCCACTATATTGGTGAGATCCTTTCCTCAAACATTTTCGACAAACCTTGTTTGTTAGCACCCATTGCCAGCGCTCGTCCAACGAAAGAGATTTGAACTCACGGCAATCGCTGACGTTGTGTTTATCTGTGTTGCAATACAAACAGGTATGCGAACTTTTTGGTTCCTCGTCGACTGAAATAGAATAAATTTTGTCTTTGACGGGCTTGACAGGTTGACTTTTGACAGTTGTCGACTCTGGCGAAATAAAACCGAATTTAATTTGTAAGTCAGCTTCGTTCTCTAGAAAAGCCGCTAGAATCTCTAGTTTGAACAAGCCAGAGCCAACTCTTGCCATTGCAAAGTCAGCCCACCTAGCTCTGAGGAGAGGAGTCAGTTTTCCGATGACTGTATTTACCAGTTCGGGAGCTGCGAGGTACTCGGGCTGATGGAGGAATCGTATCACCTCAACACAGTTCCGGATTCGGCATGCGAAGACAGTGAGGTCCCGTGGAGCGTCGTACGCGTTGAGCCTTGGAAGACCTCGGACGAGAGCTAGCTGCTGGAGGACTATGTGCTCAGGCTGGGCGAACCTGGTCTCCAGTGCAGCCATTACTTGCTCCGGATTGTCGGCAGAGGCGAGGAGTACGGCGACGGCTTCGTGCGCGGGACCGTGGAGGGCAGCAGTAAGCCTGCTGATGTTGTCACACGGAGAAAAACTAGCCTTGGACTGCTCAAAGGCCCTCTTGAAAGGAAGCCAGTCTAACGCGCGGCCTGTGAATTTAGGGATATCACTCACCCGTATCTTCTTCTTGCCAAGGTCTGCAATCGCGTTCGCCAATAAAGTTATATTGTCTTGTGTACCTTCATTGCTAGTTTTATTTTTGTTCAAATTACAATAGTCATCACTACAGTGGTGTGTGCCTAACATAGGTAAATGTGAAGTGGTGTTTAGGTCCGTAGCATTCTCACAAAGGCGCCCGCCGCCGCACGGGAGAGCTGTAGAGTGCGGCTGGGCGAACGCTTGAGCTGCGGCAGGCTTAGGCCCGGGCATTGGGCACCGGGAAGCAGCTCCGGCCTCACACGTAGTAAACGCGGCATCGCACAACGACGGACGTGTTGGCGAAGCGGGTAGTAAATGGTCGTGGCCATAGACCGCGCCGTGGTTTGTTTCCCTGCAAAGGGGCTGCACTGGATTAATATGTTCTGAATCTACAATACTTTTATGAGAGTCAACTAACCATTTTTCCACGTAATCTCCTCTGCAGCTGCTGCGGGAGGCAGTGCTGGCAATGGCAGCTAGTTCTGCCTGCAGCTCGAGATCCGCCAGTGCTTTTTCACGTGCAGCGCGCTGGGCGCGATCCGCGGAGCGCTGGGCGCGCTCTGCGGCGCGCTCTGCGGCGCGGTCAGCTTCGATCTCCTCGTCGATCTGGGCCACACGCCTAGCATGTTCCAGTCTTGTGGCAAGCTGTTGCGCCTTTATAGTATTGGTGGAGCGCACGCTGGATTTAGTGTGTGACTTTGCTGCGGTACCTTCGCTTGTAGAACGTGATTGCCGCACAAGGGTGCGATCTAGCGACTTCGGTACTGAGTCGTGAGGAACGAGCGGCGAACTGTGTGCAGCGATAAGTTGAGGTGTGCTGGACGATGCTGGTGCAAGGGCACCGGAAATAGAGGCACCGTCACTGGGTATAGGAGCACTACCCTCGATAATAGGCACTGGCACTGGGTTCACTATTAACTCGTTTTTTTGCTGGGTTTTTGACTGAGCTCTGGTTATTATGGGCATGTTTGCATCTTCAAATTACTTCTGACACCAATGAAAAAGACGACCAAAAATTATAAGCCCAGCTCTGGTGATCCTCGTTTACTCACTGAATTATTACAATTGTTTGGAACACTAGAATTTTACCAATATTTCAAATTTAAATTAAAGCCAAAGAGAAAAGAGGCGGTGTCGGTTGCCAACAGTGATTCGAAAAACTGAATGACCAAATGCTAAAAATGGCTTCTCTTGTCACAATAGCTAAAAATATTAACAAAACGCGCGAATCCCGGTGAGGTACCGTGTAATTGCCTGGCGAGTCATGCGGGTTGAAGAATGCTCTAAATCTAGTCTGAAATAACCGTCCCCATTTTGCGAGCCTTACATTGTTCTACAACGCTCATCGTGTGCAAAATATATTTCCTGAACTTAAACTGTTCAAATATTGGTTGGAATCGATCATGGCTATTACTAGACATTCTATACATATACATCCGTAACCATGGCACACAATTGAGCCGAAAAATCAAGCGAATTTTGAAATTTCATAGTATGGCAATATTTGGAAACAAACCGGCGACTTGTCCACGGATAAACTTAAACTGCTGAATAAAACTTAGACCCCGTTTTCGTTTTGTTACAAAAATATTTTACCTCTTAATTGAGAATTTCACTGAAAGTATCTTTTTTGTTTTAATTAAAAACAATACGAGACCGAAAGATAGTAATAAACTTCATGAAATTCTCAATTCGGAAACCGGGTAAAACTGTGAAGCTGCAATTCGGGTTGGACATAATAATTGCGAAGCAGTGAAGCATAGCTTTCACAAAACTGCACCAAAAAATATTGGCCCCAGTCACGAATTGGAATAAATACAGTATTTGCGTCGTAAATAATCACAAATAGAATAGGTGACACAACTAGCCGCATGCGACGAGTGCCGGGATGTACTTGGGGGACCTGCCAGTGTTGCCATGCGAGGCGATGTACTAGGCTACTTGAAGAGACAATTATTTAAATGAAATAATCTTCTTCTCCCCTGTCGAAAGCTTCACACTTCCAAAAGCGTGCTATATTCAGGGGTTTGATTGTAGGAAATTATGAAAGCGTTATCATCGAATATTTTCATAAAGCTAGCTATTATAACACTGACATTACCTGACCAAAATTAAGTCAATTTATTGGTCAGCAAGATACACAATGAAACTTTTTCTGAAATAAAATCAAAATATTGAAAAATCAAGATTTTATTAATTTCGCCCGGCCTAGAACTGGCAACACTGCGACCGACACAGCCTGATTTATTTGTGACACCTGAATCGACCTTAACCCGGTATTTCGGTATCGGCAGGGACTACCACGAGTACCACGGACGCGATAAGGCTTGCCAACATGAGGCAGATAGATAGAATATTCTTTATTGTACACAAAAACGTATTATTTACAGATAATTTTCTTAAAACTAATTAGTATACAATGGGCGGTCTTATTGCCAAAAACAATCTCTACCAGACAACCTTTAGGTACTCGTGGACAGGAATAAAATAAGTGGAACAGTTACAAATACAAAATGCGCAGTTCTTACGAAAGTTTAAGTGGAAAAGTGAAGGGTTTTCATGTGCCATTCAGAGTGGCCACTGTCCATGGTAACCCCGCGGTGAGCCGCTTGAGCTCCGACCAACAAAAGCTCTTGAGGTCGTTCTGAAATAATAGAAATCTAAAATACTTTTGCTGCAGTTTTGGTCGCAACCTTGGCTGTTTTGTTATTTGTTGTAGTTTTCTTGTTCGTTAGTAAAGGATGACACATTATTTACCTGCCACATAGTGGTCATGATTGCCACTCGGGATTTGTTTTTCGTCGAGAGACCAAAATCATAAGCTAACCCGCTAACCCTCTTCAAACTGTCACAACCTTTTTAGTACCAAGAAAATGTATTAGTCTGAAGTGATTTACTATTCAAACAAACTCTGCGTGAACTCGAAAACTCCCTAGAAATATTGTACATTCAACATGGAATCGCAGCGCGGCGCGCGCTACGGCGCGTAGACGTGCTACGAACGTAGCAATCAGCTACGCTACGTAGCGCTACGAATTATGGCTCGAGAACTAGCTTCATTTCTATGCTCTCCTGGTACTTTCCGATGTGCTCTTGTTATACTTACGCTGTATTTCAACAGTGTAGAGATAGAGATAGTGAAGTTATACAATAAAAAATGTACCACACAGAATAATAGACTAACATTCAGTTCAGCTCAGTGTTATTGGAACGGTTTTAGGGAAGATTCGCCGTCGAATTGCTTTATTTTGAGAAAAATCTGGCTTACGTGCATGTTTTTAATACAACTACAGATATTGCGACGCAGGGTCTAGTGACAGCTATGACTATTCGCTCCTTCGTTTTTGGCATCCTGCCAACTTCCGTGCGTGTGAGTAAATCTGGTACGAACGGCCATCGGATTCGCACGGTCAGGGACGAGTTATAATACCAAATGGTAGGTCTTATCTCGCGCGATATAAGGGTATCATGTCGCTGGTTAGGGATACAGCCTTTCTACCACAAGGCTTCTGCCTTTCTAAGCGCGCAATAAGCCAGCCTCCTTCCCACTAAAGTCGTGAACCGCGTGTAAGTCGTGGCTCTTCACCTACACAAGTTCGCAACAAGCGTTAAATATTAGCGCGGAGGCTACACAACGCCCTGCGGCTTGCCAGCGCTGCTGCATACCGGCAATGGCTAAAACTTGCTGTTTAGAAGTTACTGAAGCGTAGAAACAGTGGGTGTGCATAGAAAACCAGTGGCTGTTTAATCGTCCATGCGTAGCGGTCAGTTTTATTTTTAATTCCCGACCAAATGACCAAAGATGGGTGTTATAAGTTTGACCGCTATGTGTGCGTCAGAGTATCTGTCTGTGGCACCGTAGCTCATAAACGGTTGAACCATTTGAATTCTGTTTTTTTTTTAAATTTTAAAGCAGTTTTTCTAGCGAGTTTTCTTATACATGTTTTATCAAAATCGGTTCAGCCGTTTATGAGATATGCTAATTCGAAGCTAAAGTGTCGGGAGTGTTTTAAATTTAGTAGGTAAAAAAATATATGGAGAAGTGTAGGAGGTAAATTATCCTACGCCTCGGTGCCAAATAACAGGCTTTGTAGGACTTCTGGTTGCAGTCGCAACTCGCAACACATGTATGGCGAGAAGTTAAATGTACCTTCATTGAGGTTGTATTCCTTTGTCTAGTAGCCGGCGTGCTACGTCCACGCCCACTTGCGCCAAAATGCCGTTCCTTTCATCTGAATTGCAAACTGCGGTCCTTATAACTCCACCTGCAAAAGGATATATTTACTTACCAACTTTACTGTAGTACTGTTGTTTTCAGTTTAAAAAAACCTCTTGCTACATTTTCTCTGTTGACTGACCTATGTACCTAGTACAAGCATGTTTTATAATATGTCAACCAATGTGTAAACTGCAAACACTTTTAGTTACATTTTCGTCATCATAATCATCAGCCTGTTGACACCCACTGCTGAGAAAAGGCCTCTTCATGCTCACGCCACCGCTCTCGATCCTGTGCCAGACGCAACCACTGCTTTCGGCCTACTTGGGCTATGTCATCGGTCCATGCTGGTGGTCTCTCAACCGATCTCTTCCCCTCTCGAGGTCACCATTCCACAATGGACTTCGTCCATCTACCATTAGTGTAAGATGTCCATCTACCATTAGTGTAAGATGCACAATAAACTTGAAAGTCAATTAACGGAATGAGAGGGCCTCACATTTGACCTACGGTTTAAAATCAGTTTAGCATAAAACAGCTAGAGATCCGTATAAATCTTAATTTGCACGAAACAGCCGACGATAAAACTACTTCGAAACAACAACAACAACAATAGCGGCTGTGCAAAATGTGAAGTTACAGAGGTTGCGCTCCTGCTGGTTGAGGAGTTCCGTTCTCCATCTCCGAATTTCTTCGTTAGATCTTCACCATTTTTTTATGGGGCTACATTGAAAGTATAGGGTATACTTTCCAACAAAAAAAGAATCAACAAAATCGGTTCACGAAGAAAAAAAGTTCTGAGGTAACAAACATAAAAAAAAACTGTTAAAAAGCCTGGTTAACTTTCCGCTGTCTAATTCCACTGCAGCCTGTTAACACTCCCAGCAATTGTTAGCCAATAGGACTTCTGCGCTCCTCGGCCGGTGTCGTGACAGTAGTTAGAGGACGGCCGGGCTATTTGTCTCTATCCAGCCGGGTCAAGGATGGAGCTATTATCCGCCAGAACTCCGCCGAACGCTCTGTTACAAATATAAATCGGAATTTTAAGCCTGTTTGATCACATCTGTAGCTGATTTATAAAACAAGCTACAGAATACAAGTGTGGCAACAGTAATGAAACATTACATATCAGGGTAATATAGAGCTCCTAATTTTGGCTTTTAATTGGTCTTTGTCATTCAACTAGCCTTGTACGAATGAAAGAAGTATAATTAACTCACTTCGTGTGAATAAATAACGATACCATTAACAAAATATTAAAAACCGACTTCATTGGTGAAAAGGTACACTGTTATTAAACTACTGTACTGATTCCGGGTTATCTGCTGCTCAGCTGTCCGTTGAGGAGTTCCGTTCTCCATCTCCGAAGTTCTTCATCAGATCTTCACCATTTTTTTATGAAACCACATGGGAAGTATACTCGTTCAAACAAAAAAAAATCGTCAAAACCCACATAAAAATAAAAAATAGTAAAAATACAGGTCGAATCGAGCACCTCCTCTTTTTTGAAGTTAGTTAATAAAGACCTCAAAGTTAGGCTTTGCACGTATATTCGTGTGACCTTATTAATTCTTTCTAGGTCATATATTTAAGGACATCTGCGAAATGTGCTATTGGTGTGATTGGATGCTGATCGAGGCGTGACATTTCAAACATATTTTTCGAGAATACCGAGCTTTTTACCATAACTGGTTATGAATAACGTAATCCAAGCAATCAAAAATCTTATCAGTCACGTAGCGTGGTCTTTGCTATCAGTTTGTGATTGGAATTAATGTTGTTTGTTGGCGAATGTAAAAATTTGTCAACAACAAATACTCGTATTTTACATTAGTTTGCGAAATTCGGCATCCGAAGGCAAATTCCATAGATCATTATTGAAATTACACTTGGGGTCACCGTCGCTGTGAAAGAAAACATAAACAATTGAACAATCTAGTGAAACAAGGTAAACCCGTAGCTAGTTAATTTGTTCTGTAGTCTTCGCGGGTCAGTAAAATTTTGAACCAAGAAAATTTGGACACCCCCTCCCAAAGTTAGCATAGGGTCCTCGAGGTCGAAAACTAAGAATAGTCTTACTAGTGTATGCCCAAACAACCTGTAAAAGTTCCATTAACTTCGGAATACTTTCCAGGGGCATGAGTCTGTAACGCAATGGTGCCAAAATGGGCTCCCAGTTGACGCCTTCAATTACGATTTATTAATGCTGTCGGTACTTTTAAAGTTTTAGTAGTACAGTAAAGAATATTCTGATTCTAATTCTAAAGGATTAGTTCGCTGGTTGTAGGAGAACTACGAAAAAATCCTGGTTTTCGTCCTTCAACCTGGGACGCCATTGATACGCCATTGTGTTACAGGCTAAGGCCCCTGGGCACGTGAAGGCGTAAACTGACCCACATCAATAGCTCTGTTTGTCTGTTTCTGTGAGTCTTGTGTGAAAAACACATGAGTATCAGGTTTCCGATTGAGCGAACGACGATAGATACAGCTGCCCACCTGCTAATGGACAACAGAGAGGTACATACCCGTGTGTTTTGTTTTTGCCAACACAAAGATTGGCTGAACAATGCCGCAGCCCTTTGTTCTGAATCGAACACATTGCCGTGCTTAGATTATTGACGTAGATGGTTTCATACATTAAATATGAGGTAAAACTACCTAACGTGGTTTTCAGTGACGCGTCGTTTAAGGTTATTGCTTACTGAAAGTTGCTGATAGTTTTCCCACTGCACATCGGTAATGTGTGGACCATTGCGGTTTCCTGTCTTAAGGGACTTGATATAGAGACCACCAAACTAGGGAGGTTGTTTATCACATGACTAATTACCTCGCATCAACGACTTTGTCTCGACATTTGGATGGTTAACTTTATCTCTACGGCAGTATTGGCACTGCCCTGAAACGATATTCAGCTTGAATACATTGATGTTTCAAAAGTCCTGGTAAAACACTCTAGATCTAAACAAAAGAGAAATCTATTGTCAATTTGCCACGGTTTGTAATTAATCATGACGTCACATGCGAGGGGTTAATTAGTTGCGTTTTGTGCACGCGCTCGTGCCTCAATTATGCAGGTTTCGCAGTTCATTAGTTACTATTCTGTTTGAGCAAACATTTTACGATTCGATGAACTCAGTTCAAAATGTGTTTACTTTAAATGGGGCGTATGCATTGCATTTATTTGTGTTTTGCGTTTAGCATGACATGCTTTTCGTTAAGAGTCTGTCATACCTCAGCGCAAATTCGAATTTCACCCCCACTCCCCCGCGTCAGCCTTTCCCGCATTCGTCCGGCCGGCCGGCGGCCCGCACACTTTTGCGTTCGATGCGATTAGGGTGAAATGATTGTCGGCAGTCCGTATAAAATCGGAAAAGTACAAGTATTTTTTTTTATCAAGCATTTATTATTATTTTTACATGTTTAATGCCAAGCAGGTTCAAAGTTCAGTCAATGTGTAACTCAGAAAAAAGCAGAAAAAACTCTTACAGAGAAGTAGGTAGATATTTAGGTAAAAACAAGATATGTGGAGCTAGGTACACATAATGAAAACCACTAAATTACATGTAGGTATTTATAACTCGTTTTAATTGTTTTATTTTTCAACATTTCAAGATCTTTACTCAGAAAAAGGGTTGTTCCGTATTCATGACACAACTTTTCATGCTATTCTAGGTATATTTTTCCGGATTCTTGGTACGAGTTATTATTATTCCTACTGATTTTTTTTTTCTATTTTTTTTCCGTTTTCATTTTACATGTGTTCCGTATTCATGCTACCAAGAAAATACCATTGAATATTGGCACGTTAGTATGGTCAGCATAACAATTTCAATTCTAAGATTGGTAAGTCGGACTAGGTACCTACCTCAGTCTCTCCACTAAGGAACCAAATCATAAAACTAACTAATTTGGTACTCGATCCATGAGTCTGAGGCCTAGCATGGCTCGCTCCATAGCCCTTTGTGCTACTTTTATACGGTGCCTGTTCTTCTTTGTGAGCGTCCATGTTTCAGCCCCGTTTGTGAGAATGGGCAGGACACACTGGTTAAAAGTCTTGGTCTTTAGACTTTGTGGAATCTTTGATTTAAAAACATCGGCCAGCTTACTAAAGGCAGCCCATCCCAGCCCAATATACTAAAGCACCCAGGAATACTAAAGGCTTTTTTATTTTTATTTTATTTTTTACTTCTTATAGGATGGAATATAGGTGCTGGACAAAACTACTCCATCTAGAACAATGTGCCAGGCACTGCAGCGTCGAGCGGTCTCTTCACTCATCTAGTGTAAGTGGAGGTGCCACTGAACGCTGTATAAATCATCTCATTACCTAGATGCAAAGGCCTTCGTTTTTAGTTACTTCATAAATAATACTTAAAAATTTGGTGGCAAAGACTATTGTAATGAAAAATAATTATGAGTAGGTACACTTAAGAGGGGGCTATAGCACCATTTTCCCATACAAACGTAGTTCCGGTTTAATTTCTAAACTACAGGTTGGATTTTGCTGAAACTTGATTTATATTAATAGATGACCAATACGGAGGTTTGCAAATAGTTTTGTGTGTATAACAAAAAAAAAAATGCCTGCAAGAAATTAGAGCGATGCGTTTTTCGCGCCGTAAAAGGGGTTACTTTCAGCTGTTATTTACTTACATTATTACACTGTCTATTGGAGTCTAAATACCTTGGGAACATCAATAATGTATTGAACTTGACAGATAAAAGAAAGATTTTTAAAATAGCTAATAAAATGTAGAAATGGCAGCTGAACTACGAAAAAAATTGGGCAAATCGATCTATTACGTTACATACAACTACAATTAAATACTCGCGAAAGGATTCGAACACACTTACACTCATACAGGCGCATTGCCTCTCACTTTTTACCCGACTACGCGAAGCAAAAAGGAGGGTTATGATTTTAGCAGCGTATGTATGTATGTATGTATGTATGTATGTATGTATGTATGTATGTGGGTATGTATGTTTGTGTGTTCATCTGTTCCCTCGCAGAGCCTAAACTACTCGGCCGATTTCAACAAATGAGGTGTCGTTGGAT
The DNA here is from genome assembly GCA_949319315.1 of Zelleria hepariella. Taxonomy (NCBI): domain Eukaryota; kingdom Metazoa; phylum Arthropoda; class Insecta; order Lepidoptera; family Yponomeutidae; genus Zelleria; species Zelleria hepariella. The sequence goes on from CASGHI010000042.1 coordinate 21,996, forward strand.
TCGTCTTAATCACCCAGGTAACATAGGATAGTTTAATTTCGAAAAAAACCAAGATGGCGGCTGTGCTGCGCCCTAAAGTGGTGGACCTAAAAATAAAAATTATCGGTTAACATCGTCATGGGTATCAAATGAAAGGGCTTTAAAATACCTTTTCAAAAATGTATAACACATGTAGCGTCAACATAACAAATAGACAAAAAAATTCCAAAATGTGTTTTTTTTGCCCTTCTTGGTTCTATTCTGGGTGATCGTCCAAAATGACTTACTAAAAAGCTCAAAAAAAAAATAGAAGTTAAAAACTAAAACCCGACTACTAAAAGGCTTAAAAGAAGACCTGTTTATCCTTAAAATAGACTCATAGATAATTAATCGTAGTCGGAGGACACCACATTCGCATTTGATAAATGGCCTCCGACTACGATTAATTATCTATGAGTCTATTTTAAGGATAAACAGGTCTTGTTTTAAGCCTTTTAGTAGTCGGGTTTTAGTTTTTAACTTCTATTTTTTTTCCGTCTCGCTCTGGGTGAAACAGCTATAGAAAACAGTGTTTCACGCGCTTGGCCATCGCCGAGTTCCCACGGTCCTGAAAGGGGCTCTAAGTAAAATTAGACACTACCACGGTGGCATGCGGCATCCTTTGTTTACGCGGCGGCTTCTTTGACAGGGGTGGCAGATGACCCTATCTAAGCGTATCAACTATACAGGGCGTCCCACGGCTATGCCACATGGAGGGAAAGTACCTTAAATATTGTAGATGGAACATTTTACTGAAAGAAGACATTATTTTAATTTTAAAAACAATTTAAACTGCATTCATAGATATTGAAATAATTACATGGTTGAACCGGGAATCGAACCCGTTACATGAGAAAAATAATTACCCTGTAGTTTTATCATACTGATCGAAAGGCTTCATGATAAGGATTATGTTTTGCTAAATAACAAAGTGTCAGAAATAAAAGGAAGACCATGAATTTTTACATTTACCTGGTAGTATGCAACAAATCGAGCCGTATCCTGAGCCGAAAGACGCGTAAAATTTTGTCCATCGCAATGCGGCTGGCTGATTATAAAGAAATAATTCAAAAATGTGTTTCATTTTCACACTTTTAATCTTTTGTTACTGTGATTTTCATTGATAAATTGATTAATGTTGTATTAAAAATGTTAAAATTCATGGTCTTCCTTTTATTTCTGACACTATGTTATTTAGCAAAAAATAATCCTTATGATGAAGCCTTTCGATCGGTATGATAAAACTGCAGGGTAATATTTTTTCTCATGTAACGGGTTCGATTCCCGGTTCAACCATGTAATTATTTTAATATCTATGAATGCAGTTTAAATTGTTTTTGAAATTAAAATAATGTCTTCTTTCAGTAAAATGTTCCATCTACAATATTCAAGGTACTTTCCCTCCATGTGGCATAGCCTTGGGACGCCCTGTATAGGTACTTTACCTGTGACTGTACCTAACTACTTTGTACACCTTTTAAGGTGTGCTACTGTACTGTAATTTCCAGGTAAAATCCCTTTGTTATTTTTTGCGGTATCCTGTGTAGTCTATTACCTTCTCTTCTGTAACTCCTAATCAACCAAATATTCATTAGAGAGAGTGAGACAACAAAAATTTCCAATTGAAGTATATGTTTTTAATTTCACCCTGTTTTACAATTGTTTTAAAATGCCTTCAAATTGCCAGTGTCCGTGGATGTCTTAACAAAATCCGTACGCTTGGAGCTCTGCAGCCCTCTCGCTCACACTTTTCAACATTTTAATAATAAAAAAAAATATCACGGAACTTCGTTTAAAAGTAGTAGTTCAAGTAAACATGAAATTAAAAGTTAGTCCACATGTCGATACCTTAATTATCTGTGTCTGCAACTATATTTCATCGTCCAAAGTTAAAAAAGTTAAAAAGTGTTGAAAAGTGTGAGCGAGAGGGCTGCAGAGCTCTAGGAGATTCTTAAGTTTCTCTGCCTATTATTTATTTCTTCCAATATTTTAGATTTTTTGCTGGCCGTACTTAAAAGCAAAGTATTTTTATTCTAATGCATGGTAGCATGAACCCGGAAAGGCTCGCGAGAAGAAATGTAAAAATTAATAAAACTATTTCCATAGCCTGAATACGGAAGTCATGTAAAATGAATCCGGAAAAAATATTCGTGACATGAAAACTCGTGTCATGAATACGGAACAACCCAGAAAAAAAACAGCAAAACAATGTAAGTAAAAAAGCTTACAGTTGAGTAGGTAAATATTTAGGTAAATATATTTGAACGAGCGAACAATCCAGCGTTTGTAAGTTTGTATGTATGTATGTTTGTTTGTTTGTTTGTTTGTATGTATGTCTGCATGTATGTATGTAAGTATGAATGTTCTATCGACGATAACTTGAATAAATTTAGTCGGATCTTCATGAAATTTAGTAGGCAGGTAAATGAGGCAAAGATAATTTTCAAGTTTGAACATGAGCCAAATCGGTCGAGGGGTTGCTGAGATATGGGGTCGCGAGTTCATAGTTCGGGTCGAACCACTAGTAGGGCGATGCACATAATTAAAACAACTAAATTACGTACATAGATTTATAACTAAATTTTATTGTTATTTCAATAACAATTACAAAAAAATATATATTACAATGGCTTATCTCTGAGTGGCATATTTTGAATGCATTTCCCATTGTAGTTACTCATAAAACCACTGCTATAAAGAGTTATCTTCTTATCTATCAAGTTTATTATCCGCCGACTTACGAAATTAAATTGTAAGTATGCTGAGCGCATGCGACACAGGTTCCCCGTACGAAAGCCGGAGCGAGACTGAGGCGGGGGCCGGGAAGCAGAGCGGATCCAATCTATAGCGGTCGCCACGAGCGATATGTTACGTATTATTTTTTTACAGCAAAAATGATAGTTATTTTAAAAAAGTGGCAAATGTTTGCCCTCCGTTTTGTTCAGATCTATCATTTTGAAAATTTTCATCGTCTAAATCACAGAGAATAATTAATTAGATTTGTATAGTACAGATTTGTAAGTACAGTTTGGAGGCAACTTTGCGATTTTATTCTATCGAGAAAATTTAACGGAATCGCGTTTTCACCAAATGCTTGCCCTCGGATCAATCCTCAACTTTACGATATATTTATTACAGAGTGATTGCTGCAGTATTGTTGATCTAGGAGTTGTTTAAGCGAGGCCATTTTATGCTTTTACTCAAATAAGCTCGTAATGTGGTCATTAATTCGACAACCTTCTTTGAGCAAAGGAGGACTTGCGGGCTACTTTGATTAGGCGCCAGAAAAGTTGTATGGAATTTCATTAATGTCGTGTTTTGCGGCCAGAAAAACTGTATGAAAATCCATTAATGTCGAGTTTTGTTTCAAAAATAGAACTCAAAAGTCAGGCACAAAAAGTATTTATTTATAATTTGGCTGTTTGGGTGCTGGCAGTCTACAAATTGCATAGAAAAAAAAAAGCGCGGCCATATTGTTTTCGCCGCTTTGCGCGTTGTTCGAAGTGATTTTTTCTGTGCGTGCTGTATTTGTTGTAAATAAAAGTGAACTCTTCAAGCAACGAATCCTCCGATTCAATGTGTTTAACAACGCCGAACATAAAAAGGAAGCGAAATAAGATATTTAAAGGTACCTACCTATTGCCACCGAAGTCAAAGGAAAAATACAAGTTTATCTACGAAAAGTTTGCGGAATGAAAAATCAACAGAAAGTAAACTAAGACAAAAGGTAAGCTGGTTCTATTTAAATTACTCGCATTGTTTGAGTAAAGCACTATACAAGCCTTGGTCTGCAATGAGTGCGCTTCTGGCCACGCTATGATGGCCTCGAGCTTAGCTTAGCTACGCTCTCGGCCCTCAAGCTTGGTCATCATTGCAGCCCTTGTTGTCCGCGCTATAAATTCCAGCTTGTCCATCAAGGGCTGCAATGCTGACCACGCTGTGAAGGCCTTGAGCTGCGCTACGCTGCGCTCTGTCGGCCATCATAAGCGCGCCAGAAACGCACCCATTAAAGACCGCGGCAGTAATGTACTATTTCACGACTCACAGACTCTTAAAGGTAACCTAGAGAAACCTAGGCACAACTAGCGCCGCCGATGAAAAAAAAAACTTATTTTTGGATGCGTTTTATTCGTACGTGTTCTACGTAGGAATTTAAACCTTAGGTCCTAAAAATTATTAAGCCATTATCATTTGACGTTTCGTTTTTAGCAAAAAACGCACTTAAATAGAAGATATGATTTTTTTTCCATTGGCGGCGCTAGTTGTGCCTACCTTTGGGCCTTACTCGTAAAAGCGTGGCGCCATTTCAGAGTAATGCATTTAAAAGATTCTTTTGACATGAATGTCATTGTTTGACATAGACAGATATCGCACAATGGTAACTATCTTAATTACGTTTTAATAATGTATAGGGCTCGTGCAAACCCAAGAAAATATTATCTTATTTGGTTCCAAACGGATAGAATTGTGGTTATTTCGGTGTTAAACTAAATTACATTTTGCATGAATACAAGGAAATATAGCGCGAACTATTCAAAGGTACTCTGGTACTAATAAACATTGGTTAGTGAGAGCATTCATTAGTTCTTGCAGTCACCTAATAAATAAGCTCTATTGTGTTAGATATTCAAAACAAAGAGGCATTCATTTCGGTTTTATAATGTGCAGTCTCGCGCTAACACCGACGAAGTGCACGTAAAGTTAATAACGGCGAGAGTTATCTGTAACTGTGGCACAGAACAAACACTATAGAGGGATCACGATAACACTGGCCAAGCTTTCCCAACCTGCCTGCCATACATATTCTTACTTACATCGTTTACATGGCTACCCTCTCCGACTGACAAGTCCCCTCCTCAATCTCGCACCGCCAGTAATACAAATAGGGAAAATTAGTACCACTAGTAACAACAGTGGTACTGGGTAGTGGTACAGACGACCACACGATTTGTTCGATTGGCGCCCTTATGCCGTGCGCGGTAAGAGCTGCCATGGGGTATCTGTGACTGTGGCCGACCGTACAAGTGGTCCGCAGGGGACAAGCCTTTGTATCGCGGATGAACCTTCTCCTTCTCGGAACGTCCTTCTCGAACATAGGTATACAATGGTGCGCGTAAATGACAAGCGTTTTTGACTTCCCGTAGTAAGGGGACAATCTCGCGAGTAAGCGTAGATGTAGAGAATACGTCGCTACGCGCTTAGCACACAATGGAGCAGCCATTCTGTCTTCTTAATTTCCCCGCCCGCGAGAGGACAGTGTTTGCAAACAATGAGGTCTACCGTTTTAGTGCACACTAGTTGGCGCCACTGTCGAGTAAGGTCATAAAGTACAGCTGTAAGTTAGTTATTTCGGACATAAAAAAGGTTTACATATTTAATACCTACATTAAAACTGTTCCAATAAAAACATCGAGAAAGCCGCGTGTTGCTCGAAACGAAAATTGGGGATTTTCTGACAGCTAAAAAAAATAAAAAGATACTTCTAAAAGCTGTGACCGATGGCGTTGCTTCGACATGTGGGGTCTATCACAGAGTAAATTAAAAAGATAAAAGTCTTCTTCACTTCATTGCTCTGTGACTTCATATTTCATCGTCGTAGACGTCATTCCATTTTGGTATATGAAAAAGTGCACGATTTTGTTATTGTTCTTGTGTGAGCAATGACATTCCAATACAAATGGACAAACTGTTCCGTACAATAACCAAGTCGAAACATGGCACACGCTAATTTCACCCTATTATGCTTCGACTGACTTATTATTTCTACATTGCTGCTGGCACTTCAAGCCCTCAAAATGTATTGTGTCACTAAGCGGAAATGTAAATTAATCACGCAGTTTGAAGCTACGTAAGTTGATTTTTGAAGTTTATTGGAATAAAGATAGCAGTGGAGTAGCAATAGCCTATTTTAGTTTTTTCTTATGGGGAAAAAAATCTGTTAAATGTTGCGGATATTCAAAACTATGAAAAATAGGCAGGTAAGTATAATTATTTGTAAATTATAGCTTTTTTCCTGAAACATGTCAACCCCTAAATGTGATTTTCAACAAATGTTGTTCTACGACTTTTCGAATAGCTCGATAGCTTCTAGGAAAATAATAACAGCGAAGTTTAAAAAACCAGGTGATACAAATCTACTTATTTATCCAGCCCATAAATAAAGCCCACTGCTGGGCATCGGCCTCGGTCTAATGCCAATGTCGTCCATTGTCCTCCCGCTGTTTTGACAATGTCATCGAGCTTTCGGTCTACACACCGACCCACGACCCATTCTAGGCCACCATTCCGTGACGCCCTAGTCCACCGTTGGTACTCCCGCCTAGCCAGATATCTTCGACTTTGGTCTTCTGCCGAATGAAGAGGATGAAGTATTTGTGTATCAGTGTGGCGGGGCCTGGGGCCTGAGTCTGTAACGCAACGGTGCCAAAAAGGGCTCCCAGTTGACAGCATCAATTACGATTTTTTCATGCTGTGTCGGTCCTTTTTTTTTGTTGTAAGTACAGGTAATATTATTCTGATTCTAATTCTAGAGGATTAGTTCGCTGGTTGTAGGAGAAAAACGAGGAAACCCCTGTTTTGCCTTTCTACTTATACTGGGACGCCATCGACACGCCATTGTGTTAAGCCCCTGGTAGTTTTTTATATTATTTTAACTAAAGCCTATCCCATCATCTTACTCAGTAAACTGGCAGGTCGAACTGTCATGTTAGTGAAAATTCCTGCCCCTTTTCTACTGACTAATGATAGAGTAAGAACTGTGCGAAAAATTTTAGTCCTTAGAATTTTTACTTTACAAAAGGAGTCTCCATTGTTTTCTTTTCTGACTATGTTCATGAAGCATCATTTTGTCTATCTCTTTCTGACCCGCGGGAGAGAAAGAAACAGGAACATTTGTTTACAATCAATGGTTTTTATTGAAAATTTAATAGTTTCCTCTTAATATTTGTAACTTTTCTCCTGTTATCATATGTAAACTAGTGGTTCGCCCCGAACTATGAACTCGCGACCCCATATAAACTTAATAATAATAATAACCCCCGTGTGGTTCCCGGGAGGTACAGAATTGGACCAACCCATTTCTTCCCATGGGTGTCGTGAAAGGCGACTAAGGGAATGGAGGGAACATTATGGTTCCTCCACCGCAGGGCAGTTTGTGGCGAGCTGTTGGTATGTGGCGGTACCACGGACCCGAGTCTTCCGAAGGTCGAAAACTGGTCCTCGCATCCACGTCTTTGTACAAGAGTGGATTGGAATCCAAGAGGACCGGGACCCTCACCTCTGGCTTGCCTTTAGCGGCGGTCCAGAGTGGAGCGCAAGAGCTTTATGCTCGCAGGATGGAAGTGAAAGATGCATAAGACGCGAGTTGGCACTGTGACTGGGGCTATCACTACAGTCACTGGGTAGAAAGCGGCGCACACCTCTCGACACCCTGAGATGTTCACAACGATGTTGCCACCTTGCTGTCCAGGGTTAGACCCATAAGCGGCGGCTTATTTAGGTGGCCCATTTAGTGAACAGCAAGTCACCGTCTGCCAATTTAATTACTTGAGACATTTTAATGGCAGACGACCGTTGTCTCAACCCCATAGCCCTGTTACCCAGTCCATCCATATGCATCCCCATAACCCAATTCTTTGCTCCCATCCAACTCTACAATAGCCGCAATGAGCGGGAAAGCCACCAGAGTGCATTTTGTGTTGTGGTGTGCTCAGGTGGTAGACCCAATTTGTGTACCCACATTGCATCAGGTCGGCGTGACCTGTACACTTGACGGGAAAGTACTGCGAGTGTATTTTGGTGTATGGTGCCCTCGCAGAATGGACCTTGAGGATGCGCATGGTGTTTGGTTGCACTCTGGGGTACCCAACAGGTGCACCACCTTACATCAGATCAAAGTTGTCAAACGGGCCTCTACGTGTTGGATACGTCCCCACGCGCGCCGTAGCAGGTACTACAATCCAATTAATGTGATATTAAATTATTTTTTCATTTTGTTTCATTTCACATTGAATGTTTTCTGTAACTTGTTCGCCGCTTTATCTTATTTCAAGTTTTTGTGCCTCTAGATCATTTTGGATTTTTTGTAGTTTATCTAGTATTTCTTCAATTTTAAGTTTTGTATAGGACTCTCTTGTAGTTTGAAGTAAAGCGACCTCTTCTGTTGCATAGAAGGAGTTTTTGGTATATAATTTTAAACACTAGATGGCTCTGATAAAAAAAAATTATCACGCCCTCTGTTAGGAAGTAGAATAACAATATAATTTATTTTTTGAAGAATAGATGGCTCTGTCTAATCTGGTGTACTTTGGACCTTAGCAATTAGCAAAAGTTTTGGTTATTTTTGGATTTATCAGATTAAAACAGAGTTCTTGTTACGGATTATGTCGCGACCCGTTAAAGTTAATTTTTATTGTTTCCACTGAGTTTTACGTCCGATATCCACAATATTGTTTCCAAACAGAATTTGTATTTATAGTTTACTTTTGTTAGTTTTTATCACTGGTTACACTGTTTACTGATTCGATTTACGTTTTTATCACTTCTAAAATCACTTTTAGCACTATTTTAATGTTACTGAGAGGCAGCAGTGGCGCCCTCTCTCATCCCATATAACCTTAACAACCCCATATCTCGGCAACCCCTCGACCGATTTGGCTCATGTTCGAACTTAAAAATTCTCTTTGCCTCATTTACCTGCCTACC
>CASGHI010000043.1:0-48614 GCA_949319315.1 Zelleria hepariella
CTTGAACTATGTCGGTCGTCTGCCAACCGATCTCTTCCCCTCGCCATTCCACTATAGACTTCGTCCATCTGCCATCAGTACAGTGCTACTAGCCATTACTAGCCAGGTGTCCTGTCACCTCAAGTCTAATACAAGTATAAGTCCAGAGGCCCAATATGACGCGCCGCCGCCGCCGCCCCATTCTGAATTTGCGGCCAAATAGTTTAAGGGTTTTTACCACGATTTTACAGACAGTAGGACTTTTCGGCCATTTAATACTGTGACTGTGACACTTGCCGAAATGGATCTTGGACTCGAGCGTCTCAGATATTACAAGAAGTCGCTATGATCTCTATTATATTGTGCGCGGTCCACTTACATTCGCCTGGCTCGAAAACTCTTCGACATAAATAAATAGACCAAATAGACAAGTGCTAAAGTTATACACATTATCGCCTTCCCTCTAATTCGGAAGGCAAAGTTTTTTGTTCGAAAGTCCGTTATTGGCTTAATCTTATCTTTAGACAATATTGAGAAACTAATTTCAATATTTTTTATTTTGCTTCAGTAGTTTTGTTTTTATGCGCTAAAATGTTTTGTTCCTATGACCGCCAAACAGCGCCAACAGTATGCAGACCGTCGCGTGAAGGTCATAAAACCGTATCTTTGAAACGTTGTAAAATCCAAACTACTGAACCAAAATAAAAAATATTGAAATTAGTTTCTCAATATTGTCTAAATATAAGATTAAGCCAATAACGGACTTTCGAACAAAAAACTTTGCCTACCGAATTCTCTTCATGGCTGAATAAAATATAGCTTCCTAAATCACCATTCGAATAACAGCATCCGCGAGGAATATTCACTTTGCAACGGGAAAGGTATTCAGCATTCCGAGATCATCTCTCAAAACTGTCAAAACAAAAGTCATCTGAAACTAGTCCGGAGTAGGCGAATCTAACCCCTATCCCCTTGGCGACAGGAACTAGTTGAGCGTGTAGTTATTAGCCTCCATTTGTATGCGTAACGCACTGGCTATCAATTCACGAATAAAGGAATAAAAAACTACTCCCCTCCCTTACCACCACAGTATAACGTGGTACAGAAGAACAGTTGTCACTTGGTTTGTCTGTTCCAGCTGAAATCCTCCCATTAACTGTTTTCTGAGCCATGACTTTCTACTTCTTCTCCCGACCCTTCTTACAGACTGGCCCTGGCCCCTTAGCGTGAACACTCACGATAAGGTTAATCAACACCGATTTTTTTTTTTTTTCACCTATTCGTTTTTCAGAGTCATTCATTCAGACTCAGTCATGTAATAGTTTTTTGACGATATGCACCTAATATAATACACGCCACGAAAGATGAACCTAGACTGCGCCTCCCGCACTCTTTCCCGAAAGAGTGTGGGAGGCGCGGTCTAGGTTCATCTTTCGTGGCGCGTACTTTTTTTGAGGAGTGTTAAATGCGTTAAAAATTGTGTTTTTTAAATGATCTATGGAAATATTGCGTTCCTAACGTTTTTTTTGTTCGTCCAGAATTCCTGACGCACGGGCTACCATGCGGAATTTCGTATTTCGCTTTTTTTTGTGACTGAGCTGAATCGCACAACGAGTGGAATGCATCACTATTACAATAAATACGGCAACATTATTTTGCAAAGTGACAGTTAGCATCTGTCAGTTTACTATCCTGAATAAAGAATTAGACTTTAGGCTGTTTCCTACAAAACGAAAAATGCGTGGCTGCGAGGAAGCGGGGGCGGGCGGCAAACTTTTATAGTTCGTTCGAGCCAATGTGATTCAAGTTTTCGCTTTTCGAGCCTCAGTAGCGGAATCACATCGTGCATCGCGTTTGGTGTAGAGGGGGTGGCAAACTTGTAGCGGACGGGTAGTACTTCTGTCACCTGTGCAGTGGTTTGTGCGTCCACAACCCTCCCCGCGGCTATTTATAACGAACCGTTAACGGTCCATGATTAAATGTTTACATTCGGAACCTAAGAAAACAGTAACAAACACCACTGAGTATGTACTACGACTTAATGAAGGCGATTGGTGTTGTGGTTTTACTGTGGGTGGATGGTACGGTCGATGGTATCTTTCACCGAAACCCGAAAGTTAGTTGACTCCGCTCATATTGTGTGATCCATGGCGATCCTGGCAGGTTGTATCAGGTGATGGACGCAGATTGGAGAATAGAAATCACATCTTAGACGTTGCGTCATTTTACGTAAATTGTATGTGTACCTAAAGGGATGGCCGAGCTTTGGTTAAAGTCATCATCAGCCAAATGTCTGTATTGATTCTTGGTTGTAGGTTTTGCAAAAGTATTTTCATTGACTACAATTTTACGTCAAGACAATTTACCTGAAGGTCGATGACTGTTTCGTTAAGAATTAATAACCTGAGGGTCAAACAAAGACGTACAAAAGCTTTTAAGACAATGAAAAAGTACCTAGTTAAAAAAAACTATAAACTAATAAAGTAGGTATCCCCAAAGGACTGCGCGAAAGTCCACAGCTTGCGCGTTCTAAGTTATAATATAAAACAGCTGTAAAATGTTGTAATAACCTTAGTAAAAGCCACTCTGGTGATGTGCACACATTTTTAAGTACGCTTTGTACCTGCGTTATTAGGATTTTCAGGTGCCAGTTTGATAAATCTACAATGCATAGTTTATTTTTAACAATTCGATGTACATTGAGATTAGACATAAATAGGTAACAAAAAAGGTTACCTTTCTAGCAGACTATTCAGTACATCAAATTGTCATAATAAATTATGGAATGTAGTTTTATAAAACCGGAATCTGATGAAAGATATGTCTACTAAGGAATTAAGAGGACGGCACCCCGTCCAATAAGGCAGACAATGAAAAAAAAATCTAAAAAAATCTTTTTGGATTCGTATTTTTGCTAAAAGCGGGCCGTCAAATGAGAATCTCTAGGCTTAACTATTTTTAGGATCTAAGGCAGTGGTTCTTAACCTTTTAGTGATGACGGACCACTTGACAACATTTCTGTCTTGCCACGGACCACCAACTGTTTGTGAGTAATACACGTAAACGTAAATTAATAAGGGATTATTTTATCTAATTATAAATGAAACACGCATACAATTATTCAAAGCTTAGCGTGTTTTGGTTAGGAAATAATTTTCTTTATAATCGTCATCAATATGAAAAATATTTTGTTATCAAGACAAATAGAATTCACCTATGTTACCCTTGAGATTTCCTTGTTTATAAATATGAAAAACGCGCCTAGTGTGCCCGAAAATTTACCGATTGTCCTATAACCTTCTTTGAGTTTACCCTTGACATGCAATAAATGCGCGCGCAGCGCGCCCGAAAATTCACCAACTTTATTACCTACATTTATTTGGCAATAATAACCGAGTGTATGTAAATAGGACAAATGCGCTCTCGTAAATTCACCGATTGCACCTACCCTTTTTCATAATAGAGATTTACTTTATTGTAAATTGGACAAACGCGAAGAGTGTGCCAGAAAATGTATAGATTACATAAACTTCTTTGAGTTTACCCTTGACATGTAATAAATGCGCGCGCAGCGCGCCCGAAAATTTACCGAATTTATTACCTACATTTATTTAGAAATAATAACCGTGACTATGATAATAGGATAAATGCGCGCGTGGGCTCGGAAATTCACCGATTGCTCCTACCCTTTTTCATATTAGAGATTCTCTTGATTGTAAATAAAACAAACGCGCGCAGCGCGCCCGAAAATTCAGCGGTTTTTTGTACACAAAATTATGCCTTCCAAAAACACTAAATGGCTAAGATTTTTTTCGGGTGGCTTCGCGGACCACTTCAGGTGCCTCCGCGGACCACCTGTGGTCCGCGGACCATAGGTTAAGAACCACTGATCTAAGGCCTAGATTCCAGATGAAGAAAACGAGCACTTTTGACTTGTGCGGGATTTATTGAAAAGAGCCACCGAAATTAGGCAAGTATTTCTCTGCTGATAAAGACCCAAATTGGTCGTAACTCGTAAGGTATGTAAGTGGAAACAAGCGATTACGCGTTGTCAAGTGCCACAAGGATAGACCGTCAACGATGTTCTAAATATTTTACTTATTTTTAATCGATATTCTGTTTAATTTATAAGGTGGGTATCGATTTTCCGCCACGCTGGGCGCTATGCCCTGTCGATACGGAATTTCGCCCCGTAATGGATTTTCCTCTATGCCAGGTTTACTCCGCGCCCGCTGTTGTTGAAGTGAGCAGCGGAGTTATACAAGGTGTTGTTTTGGTTAGTGATACCTGACTCAAGGACGATAGTTTTTGGTAACGCTTGAAACCCTGATGCGTAGGGTGCGAATAATCTCCAGCGAGATCCCCCATTAGACGGCCGATAAAAATTTATGAATATTGTAAATTCTTCAATTATACAGGCCTTCATTTTACAATGTAAAGTTGAGCTCACAGCAACTCTTAGACTAGACGGGATACTTAGTAAAATAATTGGACGGCCGCCTGGGGCCTTAGCCTGTAACGCTATGGTGCCAAAATGTGCTCCCAGTTGAGGGCTTCAATTACGATTTATTAATGCTTTCGGTCCTTTTAATGTTTTTGTGGTTCAGCAAAGAATATTCTGATTCTAATTCTAGATGGTTAGTTCGCTGGTTGTAGGAGAAAAACGATTAAACTCCGGTTTTGTCCTTCTGCTGGGACGCCATCGACACGCCATTGCGTTACCAGCTAAGGCCCCTGTTCATTTGCGGCCGGAGAGGCGAAACTCGTAATCCCTTTTGTGTTGCTGGCTACGAAAATTGAGCCGCGGGCTTACTGAATAACTGGAAACATGATGATATTGGAAACAACTCAGCTGTCGATGTACAGTCGGCCACAGTCTCAGATACCTCTTTTTGTTCGATTGGCGCCCTTATGCCGCGCGCGGTAAGAGCTGCCATGGGGTATCTGAGATTGTGGCCGACCGTACAAAGCTACTAATTTGTTTTTTAAAGCAACTGTGCTAGCGATACGTAAAATACAAAGATAAATGAGGGCGCTACGATTGGCCGAAGGATAACTGATCTGACGTGCAATCAGAACGTCTTTCGGCCTTGTTTTTCAAAGTTTTCAGTGCATGCTCTTCAAAATATAGGCTTTTTTACTGCGCGCGAGCAATGACAATGTTGGAGGTCACTGTTCGAGATACTCGGTTACGTTACGGGCGACTTTGCAACAAAATTGTACAGTCTGACGTGCTGTCGTGTGTACATCGGTACAACATTTTTCTTGCAACTTTCTTCCTATCGAACAAAATCACACATTATTGACTTGAGAGTGTTACACGACCTTTGCCCTCTAGTTTTCGGAGCGACTTCGAGAAAATGTAAAGGTTTGCCTACATACTTTACACACGACTGCACGTCGACCTTTACACGCTGGCACTCTACTCAGTTACGTTACTGGCGACTTTACAACTAAAGTGTACAGTCTGATGTGCTGTCGTGTGTAAAACAGTGACTCTAACCGAAACTATACATAGTTAGAAGAGGCGCTCGCAGGCAGAACATTTGGGTGATGTGATGTGTGTGAGTGTTGTGAATTTGTGATGGCTAATAATAAGTAGGGACATCCTGTAGCTTCCCAATGTAGGGTAACCGCGCCGCCGTTTAGGGAACCTGCATATTTTTTATACGACTATTGTATCTTCTTTACATAATGAGATGATTTATACAGCGTCCAGTAGCTCCTACTCTCACACACACTGGATGCGTGATCACGCGGACTCTGCAGTGTTGAGACTTGTTTAGATGGAGTAGGCCGGCGAGCAGAAGAAAATTCCGTTCACCGGAGTAGGCCTACTCGAATACGTACGGTTGGCCACAGTCTAGGATACCCCAAGGTAGCTATTACCGCGCGCGACACAAGGGCGCCAATCGAACCAAAAGGAGAATCCTAGCTTGTTGCTAACTACGAAAAGCAGGGGCCTTAGCCTGTAACACAATGGCTTATCAATGGCGTCCCAGGTAGAAGGACAAAACCAGGATTTTTTCGTTGCTCTCCTACAACCAGCGAACTAATCCTTTAGAATTAGACTCATAATATTCTTTGCTGTACTACAAAAACATTAAAAGGACCGACACTGGACCGACAGCATTAATAAATCGTAATTAAAACCTTCAACCGGGAGCCCATTTTGGCACCATTGTGTTACAGGCTAAGGCCTCAGGGTGCCGGAATTCAACAAATTAATGAGTTCAAATAAGAGCGAAATATCGACAACAGTAACAAGGCTTTACCTACCTATACTTCTAAGTTCTAAGTTTTAACAGTGATTGATGTCGAGACAATGCAAGGCTTCGCATTGAAAGTGGAATAGTTTCCGTGCCCTAAATTGAGTACTTCCTCCGAACTAGGACAAATCTGAGGAAACAGAAATGTAGGATCGAGTCTTCTACTCCTGAGGTGAAGCTCGAGTATTGATTTGCGAAACGATAATACAACTCATATTTGTGTTAAGCAGTTACAATCTGCGGAATGTAGGAAATGTGACGCCCCACAGATACAAAACACCTGTCAAACGTTACTCAAAAACGGGTGATTTGAGTATATAGGGGCTACTATTATGTCGCCACACTCACATTGACCATTCGGGAAATACTGTATTGTTCATTTTATGGAGGAGGCTTGCTTGGACCCATGTCAGCACTCTTTCAGCTTTGTCATCTTAAGCCACAGGAAAGACAAGGTCATTGCGTGCGGAGAAAACTAAGCCGCGGATTTCTTACGATGTCAGTACTCGTAGGTTGGGAAGTAATCGTATGGGGTAGTGGCCACCCCTGATGTCAGAGTTTTCAGGCCGCCCAAAAGGGCCTCTGACATGGCTTAGCGATTGTTTTAATCAACAACAACTACGGGGACCAACGGTTTAACGTGCCTTCCGAAGCACGGAAGCGCTCAGATATTATTGCCACTTGCGGTCACCCAGCTAGTCCAACTAGGCAGTGAGAGCTTCAGAATTATAATGTGCAACTTTTAAACTTAGAAATAGGAATTTTATTGACGCCACCGCACCCGGTTTCTAAACTAAACACCTTATAGCGCATTGGAAGAAACCTTTTTTGGAAAACCAAAGAAAAGGTTTATATGCGAGATCAATGATGATGATGATGACACCAACATAAAATTCTGTACTCGTAGTACCTAATTCTACAAGAACGTCTAACTGAATGTTATCCACGGCTTCGCTCGTGTGCTTTTTGAAACTTTCATGGTTACTGATAAGAAAACGTCTAGGTCACTTCCTATCCTCCAAATTACTTTTTAATATCGGTGGAATATTTATTAATTTATTTTCGCTATAAAGCATTTGAAGACAAGTTAATTTAGAAGCTAATACAATATTTATATTGAAGGTTCTCGGTCCGGCTAATAAATCGGTACCCACTGTTTTGGATAGATTTATTATTCATAATGAATTAGCTCTTTAGAAGGACTCCTCAAATTTTAACAACTCCTTATCGGTAAAGGCGCCATCCTCACAAAAGAGACGTGGGACGAAGACGGGGCGCGCGGGCGGAAGTGACGTTTTGTATTGACCTGACGTTTTGCTTTATCCGTCTCTTCTGTGTGTTTTGCGTCGCGTCGCTTCTATACATTTTGTAGGAAATGAAATTAATTAATTAATTTGTTCCAAAAATACAAGATACATTTTGTTGTAAGACATGGAACTCACTGGAGGCAAAAAAGCATGACAGTGTCATCAAACTGACGTGGCGTCCTCTTCTATGTGTTTTGCGTCGCGTCGCTTCTATACATTTTGTAGGAAATGAAATGAATTAATTAATTTGTTCCAAAAATACAAGATACATTTTGTTATGCGACATGGCACTCACTGGAGGCAAAACACCTGCGTTGTGTTGTGAGTAGAGATCGGATTCTTCCCGGGAATCAACCCATTTTGGGAAGAAACGCGGAAAGTTTCCGGGAAGATTCCCAAAATGGGTATTTATGTGGGTAGAAACGTTTTTCATTGCAGTTATTGAACAAAATGAATCCTTTTACAGTTGTGTGCACTTATAAACAATAGACTGCCAATAATTTTCACAATTCTTGTGTAAAACAGGCGTACTTTCGATTTTATGTGATGATTTCTTTAACTTCGCCGAAAATCGGAAATAAAATACGAATTCTTCACGAATTCTTCATGAATTCTTCAATAATTCATAATCACAAGACTTATTACATCAAAATTATTTGAATTGCTACTAACTAGAACATAAATTATACAAGGTGGCAACATGGAACTCTTTTTTTTGGGCTGATTCTCAAAGTGCCGTCCAAACAAAAACATTTTACATTCCGTTGGAGTACATAACCGTTGCTGGCCAGTAATCGATCGGAATTTTTTGCATAAACTGGTAAAATCGCGTCACGACAATAGACTGCTAATATTTTTTACAATTGTAAATTTTCAAAAACATCTTAAGTGAGATGGATATTGTTTGTATGGACTAAATTGTCCCTGTTATCTAAGCTATTAGGCCAAAAAAAAAAGAGATCTATGGTGCCATCTTGAATAATTATTTATAATTCATGTTATAGTTATTTACTTACAATGTGAAAATGATTTGACTCGCTGTCAAATCATTTTCACATTGTAAGTAATTTTTTCAATGTTTTGGCGATTTTAAAGCAATCGTTACAAAGAAATCAAAAGTCCGCCTGTTTTACAAAAGAATTGTAAAAAATATTGGCAGTCTATTGCACACAATTATTGTAAGAGGATTCATTTTGTTCAATAAAAACATTGAAAAACGTTTCTGCATTTCCGTGTTTCTTTCCAAAATTGGTTGATTGATGGGTTGATTACAGTTATGTGAACTTATAAACAATAGAAAGCCAATAATTTTCACAATTATCTTGTAAAACAGGCGAAAGTTCGGTTTCCTTGTGATGATTTCTTTAACTTCGCCGAAAATTTGAAATAACATACGAATTCTTTATGAATTCTTCAAAAATAATTATTGAAGAATTAAAGAATTCATGAAAAATTCTTTAATTCTTCAATAATTCTGAATTATTGAAGAATTCTTCAATAATTCATAATCACAAGACTTATTACATCAAAATTATTTGAATTGCTACTAACTAGAACATAAATTATACAAGGTGGCAACATGGAACTCTTTTTTTTGGGCTGATTCTCAAAGTGCCGTTCCAACAAAAACATTTTTCATTCCATTGGAGTACATAACCGTTACAAAATCATTTTGTTTTATTTAACATAATTATGGGGTACAAGGTTTTTTTAATAGCGAAATTGGTTTTTATGCGGGTTTCATTGTTTTAATAAAATTAAACAAAATGAAAAGTGGTGTGCATATCTAAACAATCGATCGGAATTTTTTGCATAAACTGGTAAAATCGCGTCTTTAACTTAACTTCTCAAAACAAAATACTGAGTAGGTAAGTATAGGAGCTTTAAAAAATCCGGAGAAGTGCAAGTTGAACTTGGAGAGGGTTTCGTACATTCGAAGTTCATTTACGCACAAATGTTGAGAAACCATACCAAACCATAGATGTAGGACTGTAGAACGCCAGAGTTGAGGAACTAATGCTACAAAAATAATATTAATATTACACTTTGTTACAATTCATGTTCACATTCAAAGTTCACATTCACACCTCACACCAGTTCACTTGAGTTTGCTGACCTTACATTTTGTAATATCTTGATTTTTCCAGAAGCTGAATCATAATCATGTAGGTAGATAGTTCTCATAGTTGTTCTACACAATGTAATACGTAATGTAATATGCTAAATAAAATGAAATAGTGTTTTAACGATTATAATTACACTCTAACGGAATGTAAAAAAGTTATTGTTCGGTAGCACTTTGAAAAGCAGCCCAAAAAAAAGAGATCCATGGTGCCACCTTGTTTAATTATTAATAATAAAGTTCTCATTAGTAGCAAGTAGGAGGTAATAAGTCTTGTGATTATGAATTTTTGAAGAATTCATAAAGAATTCGTATGTTATTTCCAATTTTCGGCGAAGTTAAAGAAATCATCACAAAGAAACCGAAAATTCGCCTGTTTTACAAGATAATTGTGAAAATTATTGGCTTTCTATTGTTTATAAGTTCACATAACTGTAATCAACCCATCAATCAACCAATTTTGGAAAGAAACACGGAAATGCAGTAACGTTTTTCAATGTTTTTATTGAACAAAATGAATCCTCTTACAATTGTGTGCAATAGACTGCCAATATTTTTTACAATTCTTTTGTAAAACAGGCGGACTTTTGATTTCTTTGTGACGATTTCTTTAAAATCGCCAAAACAATGAAAAATTTACTTACAATGTGAAAATGATTTGACAGCGAGTCAAATCATTTTCACATTGTAAGTAAATAACTATAACATGAATTATAAATAATTATTCAAGGTGGCACCATAGATCTCTTTTTTTTTTTGCCTAATAGCTTAGATAACAGGGACAATTTAGTCCATACAAACAATATCCATCTCATTTAAGATGTTTTAGAAAATTTACAATTGTAAAAAATATTTGCAGTCTATTGTCGTGACGCGATTTTACCAGTTAAAATTCCGATCGATTACTGGCCAGCAACGGTTATGTACTCCAATGGAATGTAAAAACGTTTTTGTTTGAACGGCACTTTGAGAATCAGCCCAAAAAAAAAAGTTCCATGTTGCCACCTTGTATAATTTATGTTCTAGTTAGTAGCAATTCAAATAATTTTGATGTAATGAGTCTTGTGATTATGAATTATTGAAGAATTCATGAAGAATTCGTGAAGAATTCGTATTTTATTTCCGATTTTCGGCGAAGTTAAAGAAATCATCACATAAAATCGAAAGTACGCCTGTTTTGCACAAGAATTGTAAAAATTATAGGCAGTCTATTGTTTATAAGTGCACACAACTGTAAAAGGATTCATTTTGTTCAATAACTGCAATGAAAAACGTTTCTACCCACATAAATACCCATTTTGGGAATCTTCCCGGATATCTTCCCATTTTGGAAACTTTCCGGAAAGTTTCCGGCGGAAACTTTCCACGCCGCCCATCTCTAGTTGTGAGATGACATTGACATCAAACTGAGACGTGGCGTCTGCGCCGCTTCTCCGTCCCACGTCTCTTATGTGTGGCGGGCGCCTAAAGGTTATTTGCTGTTGCGGGCCGTTATGGAGTCCCTAAGAGCATTTGTTCACCGCAACCGCAACGGGAACTGGATAATTTCGGATATTTTTTGTATGGGGTGAGACATGACGTTCTGTGGACTAGCGGTCATAGTAAATGAATGTGCCGTTACTTCGGCGCCGTCATCTTATTGACGCTTTTGGTACAGTGGACAAGCGCCCTAAGAGTTGGGAATATTGGTGAGCTGTGATTTTATCTTGCAAAATTGTCTGGTAAACGTTCAGTGTCCTTGTTATTGTTATTTCGACGGGCGTCTGTTATTCTTGAACGCCATTGTATGTACACTAAAAGACGAGAGTTTTCGTGGAAATTCCTAAGATAAACTGCCTTGGTTCGAATATCTTTGTAATAGTATATCATGATTACCATCGGAGTCTTGCGGAATTTCACTATTCACTTGCTCTGCTGTTGCTGAGTGAGTTATTTTGAAATATTTGATTTTTTCCGTGTTTTTTTCACTGCATTCCATAACGAAAAAGCGAAGTCGGCCACCAGGATCCCCTGACCCGATCCCCAGGGGATCTCAGTGAACTCATCGGTTCATCAGGATCCCCTCTACACCGTGGAATATTAGTGGTTTTAAAGCCGAAGGTATTTAGTTGCACTCGTGATTCTGAGCCAAATTCCAAAATTTTACTTCAAAACGAGCTAAAAAAAAACACTTCCCAATACAAACGGCTATCGCCAATCGACACCATTTGTATGGAGAAGTGAATTTTTTTTTCGCGCGTTTTGGAATGAAATTTTGTATTTTGGCTCAGAATCACCAGTGTAATAAAATACCTTCGGCTTTAAAACCACTAAAATTCCACGGTTTATATAAAATTAAGTATTAAAAGATGTTGTCACACTGGTGGAGAATTCGCGGTTTGACCCTCAAGTAAGAGGTCCCAGATTTGAATCCCGGAATGTATAGGACTTAATTTGCTACGTAGGTACATTTGTGAATTTGTAGAGCAATACCACTTGCTAACTTTGAAAGAAAACAATAGTGAAGAAACCTGATGCATATTTAAAAACCGGCCAAGTGCGAGTCAGACTCGTGGACCGATGGATCCGTACCGTAAAACCATACAATGCATTCTATGGTGAAACGGAAAGAACTTAGTTTCCCGATCAAGGCACTAAAATGTCACCCGTTTACGTAAATAGGCTGGTGGTGTTTTATGTACATATCATACATAATTCCCTCGTTGAATTCAATATTTTATGGAATATCTACTCTGGTAACAGCTACTGATCATGGTAATAGAAAGCATAAAGATGTGGGTAATATTGAATTATACATAACAGAAGATATTTAAGCTTCAGAGAAGTTGATCTTAGGTTGACAATATCATCCATCTACGAATAGATGGTGTTATAGAAAATATTTTTGGTAGTAGATGATATAAATATCGTCTGGTGGTAATTAATAATAAATAAAAATCAATGAAGTGAAGGGAGCGGTGGGTGCCTAGTGGTAGAACACAAGACTCGGAAGCGAGAGACCCAGGTTCGATTCCCGGTGCGGGCATGTCTATTTCTTTAGTTTATTTTCAAAGTTACGTACATATGTGAATTTAAAGTAGCAATACCATTCGCTAACGGTGAAGGGAAACATCGTGAGGAAACCTGAGCGAATGAGGCATTATATCCTCAACAATCCGCATTGAGCACGCGTGGTCATTAGGCTTGAACTCTCTCTCTCTGAGAGAAGGCCTTTGCCCAGCTAGAGGGACATGTACAGGCTACATCAGAGAGACCTTTTTATCGACCGCCATGATCAATGCCCACTTTTACTTTTATTTCTGCCGCCAAAACTTTCGCGAGCCTCGCTTATTTATTCCCACAATGCACAGTCTGTCCGACTACAATACTTATGCAGGCATGTCTGTTTGCTCGCTAGCAAACGTTTTACAATTAATTAGCATTGGCAGCGACTCTCATTGTTGTACAATCGGACACAGAACTCAATTGTTGAGAACATTTGAGTTGAACTTTACATCCATGTCTTCTTCTTCCTTAGGTCAGCCCACAGATCACCCGGTCAGCCTCATTATTCGTTCGTAAGAAAGAGGCCTATGCCCAGCAGTGGGCTTTACTCATGGGCTTAAGGCGCTGGGCATAGTGAATTAGCCCGCGCGCAAAGAAAAATACACAAAATCGATACCTGTATCAAATACACTAAAAAAATCGAAAATTTTCACATATCAAACCCTAGAATTAGTTGAGACCTACGGCCAGTTTCATGTTGATATCCATAACAGATTGCAAGATATTTTGCTTGAAAAAAAGTGCGCCGCCTATTTTTTTTCAAGCAAAATATCTTCAAAACGTTTCATGAATGTCAACACGAAACTGGCTGTTTTAGATAGATCTCACCTAATTCTAGGGTTTGATATGTGAACATTTTCAATTTGTTTAGTGTATTTGCTACTACAAATTCACAAATGGACGTAACTTTTGAAATTAACGGCGAAGGAAAACATCGTGAGGAAACCCGCGGCTCAGTTGGCTCCACACGTATTGACCTGTCTTTCCTGTGGGCTAGGTCGACTAAGCTGTCAGGATGGTGTAGGTGCTAGGCAAGCCTACTCCATCTAAAACAATGTCCCAGGCAATGCAGCGCCGAGTGGTCTCTTCACCCATCTAGTGTGAGTGAAGGTGCCACTGGACGCTGTATAAATCATCTCATTACGTAGATGCAAAGGCCTTAGTTTTTTTTCTTAGTGTATTTGATACAGGAATCGATTTTGTGCATTTTTCTTTGCGCGCGGGCGATTCACTATGCCCAGCGCCTTAATAGATAGGTAGACTTTTTTTTCGCGGGTAGGCGTTAAAAAAGTTAAGACTATTTTTGAAAAGCTCCGTATATTAAATAATATTAAAAATACTTACAGTGCAATTACAGCAGTACAAACAGTGCTAAAGTCCCTTGTACAAAGTGTTTAACAGTTAAATGCGAAGTTAATTTACAACACCGCCACTTTCACCAACACTTCACTTTCACTACCTTCATCACTATGGCGCCACATAAGCAAGCTAAGCCTAATACTGTGGATCCACTTCAGTCGTTGAAAAGCCTTGAGGAAAAGTTCTCCGAAGGCATAGCGGCATTTGAAGCAAGATGCAGCAGCCTTGCCTCCCAGCCTGGCGCCACCAAGGAGCCCCTCGGACTGCCGCAGCTTACTGAGGATTTCCGCCAGTTTAAGGCTTTTATGATGCAAGCGCTTGAGCTAGTACGGGTGCAATTAACATCAGTGTCTCTGCTAGTTGACAATCTTGACAACTACAGTCGGCGTAAGTTTCTTTTGCTGCGTGGCGTTCCTGAGACTCCTGGCGAGAATGTGTCTGATGTGGTTACTGGCATTGCTGTCACTAAGCTCAAGATTACTACCTTCAATGGTGCCTTGCATGTAAGATCATGCTACCGTCTTGGCAAATCTCTGACAGACAAGAAGAGACCAATTCTAGTTAAACTCGCCAATGCCGACATCCGCTCGCAACTATGGATGAACAAGAAGCTACTAAAGGGCAGTGAGATCTCGGTTGCAGAGTTCCTGACTCCATCACGTAGGCAACTTTTAACCGAGGCACGCAGTCGCTGCGGTGTCAACAACTGCTGGTCAAATGATGGCAACATCTATCTGAAGTTGAAGGATGGCGACATTCGCCGGTTGTTCAGCCTCTCAGAGCTCGACGAGGCGCTGCCTAAGCCAGCCTCTGTACCGGCGGGACCAGCAGCCAGCCAAACCACTGAGCAGCCTGCCAAACGCATCCGGACGCGAGCTGCAAGTAAAGCAAAACACTGAGATGCGATGTCTGGGCTGGGAACGATCCGCAAACAATTGCACACACAGTAGCGCTCTAGATACTCACTTTTAGTTTTACTTTGCTGTGTCGTGGTGGGCATTCATTCTATGTACGTTGTTCGGTTTAAGCTTATTCTAGTAGGTAGTTACATCTACATTGCCCTGTATTTTTCACCTCCTTAGCAATTTTGTGAAGCCACCTCCCTGCATTGTAAATTTTGTCATTTTTTTTTTTAGCTATGTTTTGTTGTTACGGACTGGCTGACAGATAACTTATTTTTATTTTTTTCCGTGTGACATTGACAGCTAAGGTTACGTTCCGAAATCTATTGCAATCATGTTTGTAAGGTCGGCTCGCAGTCAAGTCTGATTGTTCCCAGGTTACTTTTTGTTTATTTTTTCTTGTGCATTTCCTTGGTATGAAGATAAGTAGGCATTATTTCTTTCAGTCAACCAGCAGTGGCGTGGTTGCGAATCCAACTGATTGCGTGCACAGAACACGTAATAAAATTGTATCTATTATCTCTAAATATTTTATAAATTATTTAAATTATTTATATCGTATTTTATTTATATACCACGTACAATGAATTCCCCCATTTTTGATGATTCAGACTTGTTTTTGTCCTTCGAGTCTGTCGATGATTACTTCGATGCCTCCGCTATGTCTGACGGGGTACCACCACTCCACCTCAGCGATCTGCTTCACAACACTTTTTCTCCTCTTCAGAAGTGCCTGAATTTCTGCCACATCAACGCTCAGAGCGTCCCAGCTCACTACACTGATCTTTTGTCCTCTTTCACCAGCAACCACATCCACGCGTGTCTTGTTAGTGAAACTTTCTTCAAACCAACCCTACCCTCCACATTTTTTGCGCTGCCCGGCTACGTGCTAATACGTAACGACCGCACCGGAAAAGGAGATGGTGGGGTTGCCATCTACCTGCGTGCGGACATTTCCTACAAAATCCTCGCTCAATCTCCTTCTGCTTACTCTGCAAGCTTAGAATATATTGCCCTTGAGTTAAATTTCAATGGAATCAAATTCTTGCTCTGTGTCATTTACGCCCCTCCCACCATAGATTACTTTGACACATTGGATAGCCTTTTGGCCACCTACCTACCAGAATATGAGCATGCTCTTCTGCTTGGCGATTTTAATACCTGCCTTGTCAAAAACGACTCTCGCTCCCGTAAACTAAAACTACTCACCGCATCGTTCAATGTGCATATCCCTGACCTTAGCCCCACCTACCATGTAAATGACTGCCATTCTCTTCTGGATCTCATTTTGACCACTCAACCTGACCGTATTGCTGCCCATGGCCAATTTGCTGCGCCAGGCTTCTCCCACCATGACCTAATTTTTGTCTCCTATAAGTTAAAAGTCCCTAAATTCAAACCCAAAGTCATCCTTCAGCGGAACTTTGCAAGGATGGATCTGGGGTCGCTTGAGGGGGATGCGGAGAGGATCGACTGGAGCCAGGTTGAGAATCTCGGTACTGTAGACGAGATGGTAGACAGGTTCAATCACTTGTTAGTGGGTCTCTACGATAAACATGCCCCAGTGCGGCCTGTTCGAATGAAGCGCCCACCTGTCCCGTGGCTGACGGATGAGATTCGTGGGTTGATGGCTCGCCGTGACAGGTTAAAGCGAAAACACAAAAAGGACCCGTCCGATCTGAATTGGAAATTATTCAAGGCAGCAAGGAATCGCTGCAACCAGATGATAAGGAATGCTAAACGCCGTCACATTAATTCTTCACTGGAAAAATGCTCTCCAAAAAACGTTTGGAAATTTCTACGGACTCTAGGGTTTGGTAAATGTCAACAGGAGGTTAACCCATCTGTCGACCTCTGTGGGCTTAATAAACACTTTTCCTCTCCTCCACACTCTATAGATCCGATACGACGCGATCTAACCATTCGACAGATCTCTTCTGCTCCTCTCCCTACCACTTGTGGTTTCTCCTTTGCCCCAGTCACTGGCTCTGAGATAAGTAAAATCATCCTCTCCATCCCCAGTAAGGCTGTGGGTTACGACGGTATAGGACGTGTCATGCTTCTCCCAATTTTGAGTACTATCCTCCCCTGTCTTACTCATATCCTAAACCACTCCTTGTCCACTAACTCCTTCCCCACCCTTTGGAAAAAGGCCTACATGGTACCTATCCCTAAGATTACTGACCCAAGTGAATTTAAACACTATCGCCCTATCTCGATTCTACCGTTTCTATCCAAAGTGCTAGAGCGGGTGGTCAATTGCCAGTTCTCCCATTATCTGCGTACAAATAACCTCCTTAATTCATTTCAATCTGGCTTTCGCCCTGCTCATAGTACCAGTACCGCTCTCATCAAAATTACGGATGATTTTCGCCGAGCCATCGATGATCGTCACCTCTCTCTTGTCACCCTACTTGATTTTAGTAGTGCATTTAATTGTGTCGATCACGATATCCTCCTTGCTATCCTTAAGTCTTTGAACATCTCAGGGTCAGTGGCTGAATGGTTTCTCTCTTACCTCTCAGGGCGCCAGCAGCGCATCCGTCTGGAAGCTTCTTCTTCAGATTGGTGCGACCTCACTGCGGGTGTCCCTCAAGGCGGCGTGCTCTCCCCACTTCTTTTCTCAGTTTTCATAGGGCAACTTGTCTCAGTCATTAACTCTAGCAAATTCCACCTTTATGCAGACGATGTGCAACTTTACATTTCCTGTTCGCCAAAGGACATTGAGGAGACGGTAGCCCAAATGACGCGCGACCTAGAAAATATCCATAAATGGACGACGCAGTATGGTCTCCTTGTGAATCCATCGAAGACACAGGTCATGCTGGTAGGCAGCAGGTCCCTTGTGGCCAGACACAATACGAGCGACCTCCCACCTGTGCTCTTTGATGGTGCTCCACTCCCGTACTGCACGAGTGTAAAGAACCTTGGCCTTCATATCAAGAACAATCTGTCTTGGGACCTCCATGTCTCAGAGATAAGTAGGAAAGTCTTCGCCTCAATGCACTCCCTCAAGCGCCTCCAGAACTTTCTTCCATTTGCTGTCAAAGTTACCCTTGTTAATTCCCTAGTTATCCCCATTATTGACTACGCTGATGTTTGTTATACGGATATAACTGAGGAGCTACTCAACAAACTGGATAGGCTTCTTAATTTATGCATCCGATACATCTTCGGATTGCGTAAGTACGACCACATCTCGAAGTACCGTTCCGAGCTTAAGTGGCTAAATATCCGCTTCCGTAGGGATGCCCATATTCTTTCCCTCCTCTATGGAATTCTCCAAAACCCCTGCTCCCCTTCCTATCTCAGAGAGCGTTTCAATATTCTTCAGAAGGATGGTCGCCCTCTGCGACAATCCCGGTCCCTCTATCTGTGCACTCCCGAGCAAAAGACGGCAGCATATTCAGGCTCCTTCACAGCGACAGCAACTCGTTTGTGGAACTGTCTCCCGCTACACATTCGTCAGGCACCATCACTGAATATTTTCAAGGACAAAGTTCACCAACACTTTTTAAATATACAAAATATGTAAGTAGGTTTATCCACTGTTTTATATCTGACAAATATTATCGTTGTACGTTATATATATTTATATAAATATAATATGTATTACGTTTATTTTATTAAATATGTAAGTAATGTAATCCCCCCCCCCCCCCCCCCCTCTTTAATAATAAGTAGTTAACTTATTATAAATAGTTTATGTAATTTTATTGCGCACTACCCTACTCATTCTTTCTACAACACCAAAGGTTGACTGGTAGAAAATGCTATCTAGCATTAAGTTCGCCTTTGTACACAATTATTTTATTTTATTTTGTGCAATAAAGAATTTAATAATAATAGACGGACTACAATACGTGGCACCTAAGAAAGAAGATACTTTAGCGCCTCTAGCAATCCGCTTCTGCCGCCCCGATGACGCCCGGTCTAGGGCGTGCAGAACCGGTTACGGTTCCAGATTTTTTATACCCGGTTCTGGGAGCAGTCGGAACCGGGTAACCCGGTTCTACCCGGTTCCGACCGATAAAATTGTAAGTTTCATAATAATCAAATAAATCACTGAAAAACTGAAAGCATAGGCTGGATATGACATTATTAACAGGTATGAAATAAAAACTGGCATTGTTATCAATTATCATGAAATAACAGGAATAATAAAGGAACTCCAAAAATATAATTATCTTATACAAAATCAGACTACACAGTCAGGATTAATAACTAACCACGTCTAAGCTCCTGTCACTTAGCGAGCTGCGTAAACGATTACAAATTTAGCCTGCTGAGGAGATTATCCTTTCAGGCACCACACTTTGTTAGCGGCATAGCTCTTAAATAGTTATGCTCATAGGAATGGGAACTCAAGAAAGGCGGGCAGTACAGGTATCGTCACGAGTTATGAGCGCTCGACGAAACTGGTGGGGATTTCTGCGCAAGTGAGTACAATCGCGCGCAAAATGTCTAATATCCACGCGGGATCTAAGACTGACGCTGAGCTGAACTATAGTTGAGTGAGATACTATAAAAATCGGAGAAACTGACTAAACTTAACGATTTAAAGTATTCTTTGCGGATTTTGGACACGTTATATTTTAAATGGTTTTTTAGACAATAATCCTGACATTACGATAAAACGGGTGTACAATCAATGAAAAATAATCTCAATCCAATATGTATTGTACTCAATAACTTTTTTGAATCTTTCTGAACCGTCTTTTTAAAACATTTTGTTTCGGCATTCTTTCTGCGAGGAAATAAAAAAACGTTGTGTGTGACTGTACCCCGAGGCTAGAGCGACTGATCTACCAATCACGCGCCCGCGCTCGCCGGCGACCGCGCCTCTCCGTCGCCCCCCGCGTACCCCACCAAACAGACCGAAAAAATGAGTTCTGCGCATTCAAGGTCAGCACTCATAACTCGTGACGCGACCTGTACCTTAGGTTTAAGGACGTGCAGAAACGCCACATGAAAAGCTGTGCAATCGACCATTTGACTCCGCTACATCCGCTTATTCAATTCCAACGTGAAAACGGCCCTACTGAACGGCTGCGAAACCCGGAAGGTCGGAAAAGCTGTATCACACAAGATCCAGGTCTTCGTCAATAACTGTCTAAGAAGCATCTTACGAAGACACTGGCCCAACAACTGGCACCATCTCAAATGCCGAACTGTGGCAGATCACCAAGCAAAAACCCGTAGCCCAAGACATCAGGAAAGGCAAATGGCGTTGGCTGGGATATACCCTGCGTAGACCTGATCACCACATCCTGAAGGTGGCTCTCGACTGGAAACCCGCCGGAGGCTCACGACGACACGGAAGACCGTCCCAAAGGAAAATATAAGTTCTCTCTGAGACGAAAGAGAAGGGATCAACTTGGCCAAAGCTACCCTCCCTAGCTATGAAAAGAGACAAATGCAAAGCCCTTGTGTCAGCCCCAGACTCCACGGAGGAGTAAAAGGATAAAAGAAGAAGGTGAAACCGCCCTTTTACAGCCAACATAGGCTATATAAGTCACATGACGGCAAATGACCGACGCCTTCCCCAGCCGCAACAGTCACCGTGACCGAATCCGGTCGGATGGAATCATTATCAAATAGTAATACCTAAATATGCTAGCGAAAGGTTGCTACAACAACTTCCACCATTTTCAAACATCGCCATTTCTATACTGATTGATGTCTACGTCTACGTGGTCTCGAACTTGAGGCTGTCGAGGCTGGGACAAGAATAACATCGTTTTTGCCGACATTTCCCACCTCATCTGTGCTGATAACTTCATAATTTTCGTTCCTTGACAAGTGCTGTACGAGGTTGACCATACCCCTGCACTTATCATCGGAATTGGGCCGAGGAAATACAGCTATTATTGCGGAATTAAGTAACTTTTCAGATTTTTATAAAGAACCGGGGGAACCGGGTATACTTTTTCGGAACCGGTTCTACAGATACCTCGTCAGAACCGGGTATACCCGGGTATTTCGGAACCGGGTGGAACCGGGTGCATGCCCTAGCCCGGTCCCTTCCCGCGCTCAGACCTCATACCGCTAAAGAGCCTCCTCCATGACTAAGACTTCCGGACGAAGTCGAAACATGTCGGCTATTCCGACAAAATAAAAGTAAGTGAAACCATTAAAGCGATATAAAAATGTGCAGTATTTACGAAAGTTTAAGTTTTAAAACCGCTAAAGAGACCTATAAATCGTCACTGCGAATGTCAAACCACGTGGTGTCTCACGTCTCATCTTTCTTGGCACGTATTGTACCTACGTACATAATTCTTCAGGTAACTGTACGTGGTAGACAGCATTGTACGTACAGTCGGCCACACGCTGGGATACCCATTTTTGTTCAATTCACGCCCCTGTGCCGCGCGCGGCTAGCTGTCATGGGCATAGGGCATAATCCGCGCGCGATGAGAATGGGCTGCGACTTTTTGGAACTGAGACGCGCGGTATGCAAACACGCGTCGAAGCTATCTTGTCAAAGTAAAATAAAGTTAATTTTAGATTTACTTTGACAAGGTTCCATCCATCCCATCTATCTATCAGATCTCATCGCACTTGATTATATCCTTCAGTGTGGCTGAAGGTACATTGATAGGGGACCACGAAAGTCCACCAGCACTTTGCCACGATTAAAAACAATAATTAATTAATGGAAAAATGGAAATAGCCCGCCTGTCTCGATGCCGACACAAACACACACAATGACACAACCCTTTGCGACGCGGGCTTATACGACAGAGCTTTCAGTCTCTTTTACAGGGCAGTAACATTGTTTAGCTCTAAATAAAATTCCTAGCAATTAATCTCTAAAATGCCGCGTCATCGTTGTTCTAGGCGTCATCGTCATCAATGGATGGAAAACTGGTTTGTTGAGAAAAGTATGAAACAAAAATAAACTATTTATTTTTTTCGGTCGGACCGCGAGTCTATTAAAATTACTACTTAGACGCCGCCGGACACATTAGTGCACTCGGATGAAAATAAATGTTCATAGTCTACGTACCCGGTCCAAACGCTAAGGGATTTGATATACACAAAGCGTACAGGGGGCGCGCCCGACGGCGCTCGTACGCGCGCCTAGACGCTCGCCCTGTTAAATGTATGGCGCTCGGACTCGCGCCTGGACGCTCACCCTGTAAAATGAACGGCGCTCGGACGCGCGCCTGGACGCTCGCCCTATAAAATCTGTAGCGCTCGGCCGCGCGCCCGGACGCTCCCCCTGTAAAAAGAATCATCAAAATCGGTTGAAGTAGAAATAAAATCCGTTACCTCTACCTCGGATTTTTTTTTCTCATAAAAAAAACATACGGCTTAAATTGAGTACCTACTTCCTCCATTTTGAAGTCGGTAAAAAAATTATAATCAAGAAGGCGCCTCTTACTCCATCTCAAATTATAAAAAATGTGCCATGTACTGCAACCTGCAACGTCCGAGTGGTCTCTTCATCCATCTAGCTAGTGTGAGTGAAGGTGCCACCTGACGCTGCATAAATTATCTCATTGCGTAGAAGCAAAGACCTTGTTTGTAGAGGTCTCCTATTCATCCGGCAACACTCGATACCTCTTCTACAAGAAAGAACTATCCCTCTTTGTCGTCTCAAGTAATTGAAATAACATCGAGTTAGAGAGTCTAAACAGGAACGGCGAGTCGAGTCGATTTATCTCGAACCAAGTCACAGTATGAGAATATAGCAGTACAATAACTTGGACAAAACTACTGCACGGTATGCATTGGCATTTGCCAATGCATACCGTGCAGTAGAACAACATCCATTTTAGACCTCTCCAGGGAATTTTCCCTGGAGAGGTCTAAAATGGATGTTGTCCTTTCGATGTTGACGCACACACAACAGCAAAAGCTGCCAAGCTGAACCAGTTTCATGAAGTGTGTCATGTCAACCCACTGAGCTAGTCCAACTAGGCTGTGAAGCGCTCACGAACGCAGTTAGTGGTGCGGAATTCTTGGCAAAAATAATTTAAATTAGACGTAGCGAAGGTATCGTTATGCCATCAATACGCAAAGAAGAGAACTACTGTATTTTCCTTTATTGTGGCTGATTCGTCTCATCGCTATTCAGGCTGCGACTGGATGAAAACTACAGGGTGACTTTGAATTCGTTAGCCAAATGAAGTGGTATTTCTTCTTACTTTTACTTACTAATAATAATGGCACGTGAAGTATTTATATCCTGGTTCCATAAATATTGAGGAAGAAAATAATCTTCTTTTTAATTTTGAACATACATAACTTTTTTCTCTTGGAATTCTACTATCGATTCTTAATAAACTGTAAGCAATTCAGTTGAGGAGCAGGGGCAGGAAAAACAGCCTTTGCCCCTACAACTTTACTCCATCGAAAAATGACTGGTCCACAGACTAAAGCCCACAATGATGATCTCTCCTCATTACTAACTTCCGATGTACACCATTCTTTTCGGCTTTAGAATTTCGTACTCCAGTCTTTCAATGCCACTTTGACCAGGGGCCTGTAACGCAATGGTGCCAAAATGGGCTCCCAGTTAACAGCTTCAATTACGATTCATCAATGCTGTCGGTCCTTTTAATATTTTTGTAGCACAGCAAAGAATATTCTGATTCTAATTCTAGAGGATTAGTTCTTTGGTTGCAGGAGAAAAACGAGGAAACCCCACTTTTGTGCTTCTGCTGGGACGCCATCGACACGCCATTGCGTTACAGGCTAAGGCCCGGACTCAGTTTACGGTGGGAAGTGGGGACAGAATTTTTATGTCCCCACTTTTGCTCCATCTGCGGTGTGTGTTTAACACCTTTTGCGCTCCTTCCTCGCGCAAATAGCCATGAGATTACAAGACGTTTTTACGATCTTTTTAGAGCCTGAAAGTATACGGTCCCTGGGCAGTGTTGCCAACAATTTTTTTACAAAACTACTAAATAATCTTTTTTTTTGTTTAGACAATAAGTTTTTTATTACCGTGCTTGTGTATTTTACATTAAAATGGGGCAGAAAATGGCTTAGCGACGCATTTATTTTTCCTTCTATGAAAAAAATCAAAGCAGGAATAAATAAATCCTCAAAACGATTCAGTCAATCACAAGCAATGGTAATGATAGGAGTTTTTTATTTTGGAATATAAATGTTCCCTAAATCTATATCTAAATTCCACCAGAAAGTCTGCTAGGCACCAGAATAGTAAGATGTAGCCTGTACAGTTGTACATGTCCCACTAGCTGGGCAAAGGCCTTCTCTCAGAGTGAGAGTTCGAACTTAATCACCACGCGTGCTCAATGCGGGTTGGCGATTTTTGCGTTGAGGGTATAATGCCTCATACGCTCAGGTTTCCTTACGATGTTTTCATTCACCGTCAGCGAGTGGTATTGCTACTAAAAATTCACAAATGTACGAAACTTTTGAAATTAAACAAAGTCATAGATACATGCCCGCACCGTGTATCGAACCTAGGACCTTTCGCTTCAGAGTCCACCAGAATCACAGCAGAATAGTTATGCCTAATTTCTTGTGGTAATTTCACATAGGTGGCAACACTGCTCCGGACATTAACGCCGAGGCAACCACCGCGACTGACCGCAATTAAATATGTATGGGAGAGAAATAAAAATCACAGACTCACCGCTCACTGGTCGTCTGCGGTAAACTTACTCGGATATTCTATTGCCCCCCCGATACATAAAGCTGCGTCCACATATGTTTTTTATCCGTAAAGTTCCGTATGTACGTCCAAGAACTCTAGTTTGGGAGCCGTTTGGAATGGTCGTTCCTCTAGAGGCGGATCGGGCCGGGGCGCATCGCAAGATCGCAACGCAAAAATCCGCCTGCCTGTATTTATATGAAACAGCGTACACTAGCGGCGGATCGGGGCGAGCGGACGGCGGCGGATAAAGGCAGGCGGATTTTTAAGTGGCGCCCGACCCGGCCCGATTCGCCGTTAATGGACGCCTAGCTTAACGGAGCCTCGGAACTCGGAACGCACTGAGGTAGACACGACAGCACGTCGAGGCTTACACGCTAGCACTCTGCTCTGTTACGTTACGGGCGACTTTACAACAAAAGTGTACACTCTGACGTGCTGTCATGTGTACGTACGGCCCCGATCCATCGTCGCCTGTCCGTTTTTTCCCTGATTCCAAAGGGATACGATGCGGCGTACGCGCTAATGCGTGTACAGCAAAGAATATTCTGATTCTAATTCTAGCCAGATGCTTGGATCGCTGGTAGAAAAAGGAGGAAACCCTGGTTTTGTCTTTCTACTGGGCCGCTATCGACACGCCTTTGCGTTACAGACTTAAGCACCTGGACTGTCGGTGCCGTATCTCCGCCGACGGTACGTAGATACGGGCTATCTTCTGTGCGTCCATAGGTTTTCGGTGTGATCGGAACTGAGGAACGGAATTAACTGACAAAAGAACATGTGGACCCAGCTTAACGTAAACTCGCGGTGTTCCTATCGATCGTTGTGGCTCTAGCAGTCCGCTAACGCCCGCACCGAGTAATTTTGTTAGCTGGAAGTTCGCTAGCTTGACCTTTAAACTTTGGCTTAAACCTACATGTTGTGGGTGCAGTCAGTGATACACTTCTTCTGCTTCTGGTGCCTATTGGAAATTGGCCGTCAGCGTCAGCTCTTCATACGCCCGCCGTTCTGATCTTGTAGCAGGGCTACATTTGGCTTTAAGTGTACAGCAAGCATAGCATAAGGATTGGTTACGCAGTACTTATGGGGGTTATAAACTTATAACTATATAATAATATGCATCTCACTCTTTTGTTTGACGAAAAGTGGGACAGGTAGAGTTATAAACCCAAAGATACGCTCTTATGCATTCTTATGCTACGCTTGCTGGAATGATAAAAGCACCAAACCTTGGTATTAGTTATGCACCAATTTTCAGATATTGACAACCAACCTATATTTCATAATGCCGGCTGTAAAATCCAAGATGGCTGGCCGAGACAAAAATCGAAAGCCTAGTGCCTAACTATGTCCCAGACACTGCAGCGCCGAGTGGTCTCTTCACCAATCTAGTGTGAGTAAAGGTATACCACTGGACGCTGAATAAATCATCTCATTACGTAGATGCAAAGACCTTTTACTGCCTAACTAATACCTGGAAATTGGTACGAGTACTTTTATAATTCCTGTGAGATTTCAAATGTTATCAATAAAATGTGCCTCCTCACACTTGTAGGGCGAGTAGACTCTTTATGAACAGCAACAGCTAAACTGGCTTTCAACGTCTAATGTGGATCTTTAAGGGCCCTGTCTTGCCGGCACCTTTCTCGAATTCGCACGCACACAGCAATCGACGCGCGGCCGACCGCTCACGCACACTCTTGCACGGTCGACTGCGCGAATAGTGATGTAAAATTGAAGAATCGAAAATGTACTTTTTATTTCAAACTAGCATTTGCGCACGTTGTTTACCCGACTGTCCAAAGGAGGGTTATGTTTTTCACGTTCTGGAAATTATGGGAATTATGAACCACCTCCACCTCTCACGATCCTGTGCCAGACGTAGCCACTGTATTCCGGTTACCAATTCTATGAATAACCCATATCTCCTAAACGGCTAATGCTAAACCCATGTTCGTTCATGGTACCTACATACCCTAAGAAAAGGACTCGACAAAATCTACCCGATTCAAGTATCAAAACTTTAACTGCCCATATCTCCTAAATGGCTAATGCTAGATAAGTCTAAGCTCTACCTCTACCTGATGAAAGAAACAAAAATAACTAGTTGTTCGCCCCGAACTATGAACTCGCGACCCCATATCTCAGCAACCCCTCGATCGATTTGGCTCATGTTCACACTTAAAAATTCTCTTTGCCTCATTTACCTACCGGTGTGAAGTTAGCTGACAAAACTTGGCTGACAATAATAATTATAATACTGCTAAATTAAGATGGTAATTTTTTAAATGCATTTTTCAGGCCTTGTAAGTATCCTGAAAGTCAGTAACTGTAAAAAATGATTGCTCAGATCAAAACGGTCAAGTTCGAGCCGGAATCAAATAGTTTTTCTTAAATATGTTCTCAGTTCAATCTTAATTTTATGCAAACCGATTAAGATTCCAGGCAAGATTAGTTTTTTACCACTCTTGACGCTATGATTTTCTTTAGCACATACTACAATCTGTCCAACAACACCAAACTCAGGCTTGGATTCCATTCAAAAGTACTCAAAAAAATTAGCTGACAAAAATAATTTCACGGTTTTGTCAACTTTTTTCAGTTTGGTCAAAATTAAAAGCCGCCAGAGTTTTTTACCACTCTAGACGCTATGGTTTTCTTTAGCACATACTATAAGCTATCCAACAACACCAAAATCAGGCTTGGATTCCATTCAGAATTGTGTCTAGAGTTGTAAAAACTCTGACGGCTTTTAATTTTGACCAAACTGAAAATAGTTGGTAAAATTGTGAAATTATTTTTGACATAAAATTTTTTGGGTACTTCTGAATGCAATCCAAGCCTGATTTTGGTGTTGTTGTATAGCTTATAGTATGTGCTAAAGGAAATCATAGCGTCTAGAGTGGCAATAAACTCTGGCGGCTTTTAATTGTGACTAAACTGAAAATAGTTGGAAAAATCGTAAAATTATATTTGTCAGCTAACTTTTTTGGGTATTTCTGAATGAAATCCAAGTCTGATTTTCGTGTTGTTGGATAGCTTTTAGTATTTGCTAAAGGAAACCATAGCGTCTGGAGTGGTAAAATCCTCTGGTGGCTTTTAATTTTGAAAGAACTGAAAATAGTTTTGGAAAAATAGTGTAATTATTTTTGTCAGCTAACTTTTTTGGATACTTCTGAATGAAATCCAAGCCTGATTTTGGTGTTGTTGGATAGCTTATAGTATGTGCTAAAGAAAACAGCAGCGTCTAGAGTGGTAAAAACCTCTGGCGGCTATTAATTTTGACCAAACTGAA
This sequence comes from Zelleria hepariella, assembly GCA_949319315.1. Taxonomy (NCBI): domain Eukaryota; kingdom Metazoa; phylum Arthropoda; class Insecta; order Lepidoptera; family Yponomeutidae; genus Zelleria; species Zelleria hepariella. The sequence continues at coordinate 27,913 of CASGHI010000043.1, forward strand.
AATAGTTGGTAAAATTGTGAAATTATTTTTGACAATAAATTTTTTGGGTACTTCTGAATGGAATCCAAGCCTGATTTTGGTGTTGTTGTATAGCTTATAGTATGTGCTAAAGGAAATCATAGCGTCTAGAGTGGCAATAAACTCTGGCGGCTTTTAATTATGACTAAACTGAACATAATTGGAAAAATAGTAAAATTATATTTGTCAGCTAACTTTTTTAAAAACTCTGGCGGCTTTTAATTATGACTAAACTGAAAATAGTTGGAAAAATCGTAAAGTTATATTTGTCAGCTAACTTTTTTGGGTACTTCTGAATGGAATCCAAGTCTGATTTTGGTGTTGTTGGATAGCTTTTAGTATTTGCTAAAGGAAACCATAGCGTCTAGAGTGGTAAAAAACTCTGGTGGCTTTTAATTTTGAAAGAACTGAAAATAGTTTTGGAAAAATAGTGTAATTATTTTTGTCAGCTAACTTTTTTGGATACTTCTGAATGAAATCCAAGCCTGATTTTGGTGTTGTTGGATAGCTTATAGTATGTGCTAAAGAAAACAGTAGCGTCTAGAGTGGTAAAAACCTCTGGCGGCTATTAATTGTGACCAAACTGAAAATAGTTGGTAAAATCGAGAAATTATTTTTGTCAGATAACTTTTTTGAGTACTTCTGAATGGACAAGCTTGATTTTGGTGTTGTTGGATAGCTTATAGTATGTGCTAACGAAAAGGATAGCGTCTAGAATGGTAAAAAACGAATCTAGCCTGGAATCTTGATCGGTTCGCCTAAAAAAGGTTGAACTAAGAACAGTCATATAAAAAAAAAAAACTATTTGATTCCGGTTCGAACAATATTTTTAACAGTTACAGGCTTTCAGGATACTTAGAAGGCCTGAAAAATGCATTAAAAAAAAATACAATCTTATTTAGCAGTATTATAATTATATTGTCAGCCAAGTTTTGTCAGCTAACTTCACACCGGTCATTTACCTGTCTACAAAATTCAATGCCGATCCGACTAAATTAACTCAAGTTATCGTCGAACGAACATTCATACATACATACATACAAACATACATACATACAAACATACATACATACAAACATACAAACGCCGGATTGTTCCAGTAGACTCGGAGAACTTCGCTCGCTTCGCTCGCTCGTTCAATAAAAAAAAAACGTTCTACCGCGTTTCGGCCCTAAATCTTGCCGATTATTTTCTTTCGACACGGTCATAAAAAAAATACTTCGTAATTAATACTTCCATACATACACGCGAAGAACATTACGTGACATTAATTACCCTCCTTTACTTGCGTAGAAAAATCAGTTTGCAACTTTGATGTGTAGTAGTTCACGAAAACGCGTGGACCAGCTGTTAGTCCTACGAGTCTGCATTTTTTCATTTACTTATGAACACGCCTTCGCGCATTGCAATAACTATACCACGAAGAAACTCTTGAGTCAAGCGACAGCATTCCATTTTTGAAAATCGAATCCCGCGCGCAAGCAAACCAGCTTACGTTGAACCTTACATAGTATGTAAACCTACCTGCCGGCAGTCCTTCATTTATTAGTCCACTTTTGATACAATTTGTCCCCACACTACAGTGGGGCGAGGTCGCGCCACCAATCAAGTCTCTCGGTGGAATCTTAAATTCATTGTATTAAGAACCAAAATGCTTTAACTCATCGGTCTTTTTTCGTGGTGCGAGCTATATTCCTACACATCGGGGCCTCATGGAGCCGAGCGACGTGCTCTCTCCTCGATGGCACCAGGGTTGCCAGATGCGTTTTTCCGTTTCTCCCCAAATTAAAATATTTTTTTCTCCAAAACGATACTATTTTCCATGGTTTTACCCAAAGGCCCAGACTCGTTTTTTCCCTTATTCTACGGCATATTTCGCCTGGTAGTATCAAAGACAATGTTTTTGTTAGTGGCTCTACCAGTAAAACTACAAACAAATGGCATTCACTGTAGTTTAACTAAACTTTTTGTCTATGGTATTGACATAAAACAAACTGAAAGTTTATTCAAATAACTAAAACTCCCAAAGTTCTGAACGCAGCAGCCCAGCTGAGCGTTCGAAGACTAATGGACGCGTTCGTAAAAATGCATGAGCAAATGTACGGATGCGTTCCAAAACAAAAAATAATAATTATCCAAAACTGTCCACTGTGTTTTCTTTTTCTCCAAACATTTCTCCAAAGATTTCTTTTCTCCAAAATTTCTCCAGGAGCCAAATTTTTACCCAGAATTGCGAGAAAAATACCCAATCTGGTAACACTGGATGGCACGCAGCGATCTGAACTCCGAGACGGGGTCGGCGCTTGCGTGAAAACAATTCCGTACTCCATACTAATTCGTATGGAGAAATCGCACGCAAAATTTGGTTATGTTTGACGAATTAATGCTCCAAATACCTTTTGTTTTTTGCAAAAATACAAGGTTCACACCATTCTATATATACTCATAACTTACAGGATAAATATTCAACTACCAAAATTATCTGTGGATTCGTCAACGACACAAACTTTAAGAGCAGTTTTACGCGTTTTTTAGAAACTTTAGATATTTTTTTCTAGCTTGCTATCAATTATATGCCAAAATCAATTGTTATGGGGTGTAATACAACTCTTCAAAAACTTGTGTAATTATTTAATGGTCATAATACTAATATTTTCTGTCATGAACCACAAAAACTGTGCGGTACGTTTAAGTACTAACCCTCCTTAAGTGCGGGTCCCGAGTAACCTACGCATCAATACCACTACTGTACTAAGAGATCTAATATAACAGCGAAGTGATCGTGTGAGCTGTGTGCTTATTCTGTAAAAAAAACGCACAGTTGCTAGTCCTCAAAACTTACCGGTTTATTTGCAGGAAAATATATTTTAAAAAAATCGATAAGAGCTATTTTTTCGCTAATAAACCGGTTTTGAGGACTAGCAACTGTGAAGATTTTTTTTACAGAATAATCACACTGGGCTGCCATCGGAAAATCACAAATCCCCAATTTCGTCGGTTGTAGTAATGTATAACCCGTGTCATTAAAGAAAACATTTAGGACGGAGCTAAAAACCTAGCGTTGTCTCGCTTTGACTGTATTAATTAGAGCGAGAGGGCGAGTGTTTTGAAGTCCATCCTAAATGTTTTCTTTCATAGAATTAGGACACCTAGAATCGCAATCAGTGCTCGCAAAGTGAAGCAAATAAATGCATACCAAATTGGTACGCTTTCTAAAACGGCATGTCAGTGTTCAAGGTCACTTTCTAGCGAACGGAGCTCCTGCAATTTTATTCAAAATGACGGGTTTTTGCTGTGTTTGGCTGCAGAAACAGCACGGATAAGAAAGATGAAGGCACGAGGATCACTTTACACCAGTAATAACAACGATTCCACTTTATATTATGTCGAAAAAGATCGTATTTAGATTCAAAATTTTTCTTCCGTATGACATTCAACGTGTTTTATGGGGTTGCCAGTAGGTAGAATGTCGAAAATCACACTACACAATAAAACAATTTTAGAAATATCAATCTGGAGAGCTTTGTTTTAGTTTTCCTTTAACAATGAACGACTTATGAACCGACTTCAAAAAAGGAGGAGGTTTCCAATTTGTGTAGCTTTTTTATAACAATAACTTTTTACCTTTCGGACCGATTTAGATTTTTTTTTAACCACCGATCCAAAAAGAGGGGTGTTATAAGTATGAACGCTGTGTCTGTGTGAATGTGTGTGTGTGTCTGTGGCAGCGTAACTCTTAAGCGAGTGAACCGATTTGGATGAGATTTTTTTTATATGAACGAAGGTTTCCTAGCAATGGTTCAGCAACATATTTCATCAAAATCGGTTCAGCCGTTTATGAGATATTTAGGAGATATCTGCACCTAAATAAATTCCCCCGAAGGCAAAGTTGAGTAGCATTTCTCATTTCAAATTACATTTAAACATAAGTTGTACCTATATATTTTTGTAAGCCATTTTAAAACCCTTCATTTTGATTCTCCGATCGATAGGTTTAAAAAAATCAAAAATACCTTTGTTTGGGGCTAAAAATCGGCTATTTTTTTTTTTATCTACCCAGTGTCATTCTTACAATCAAGATGAATCTAACGACACTACGCAAGCTAAAATCCATCAAGTGGTTTAGGCTGTAGAGCGTGCCAAAGAAATGTACATACATATGTTACCGGCCAAACCCGATTTAAGGATAAACTAGTTTCGCCTAGGCCAAACTAGTTTATCCTTAAATCGGGTTTGGCCGGTAACACATACATACATATACTCGAAAAACATAAACCTCCTTCTAGGGCAGTCGGGTACAACCGTACAACAGATAACTTTTTTTGTTTAGATCGCAGATCCTAGATTTAAAGTTCATACGCACAAATATTGAGAAATGTTACTGTATATAACATGGACTTCTTGTCCGCAAACATAATTTAATATGTTTATCACCTTACCAACCAGAAGGAAAGTCACAATATTGTGAAAAGCTTATTACGCTGGCAGCATTATTAGGGTGCATGTGTTGTGTAGGCGATTGTCACAGTCAGCAGCTTTACGCACACATACAAAGCGAGGCGCCTCAATTTCGGGCGGCGTTTTGAATGGACGGACTCCGTCTAGGTGTAGTAAGTCTATGCTAGAACTTAAGAATGCAATAGATTCTCGCCAAAAGTTTCATCTTAAACTATTTTTCTCTACTAACTAGGTATTATATTTATCTACTAACAATTCCACGACAATTTGCCAACTGTCTAGTAAATAATGATAGGTGTAATTGACATAATCCATAAGCCGGTCTGCGTTCTGTCATGGCCGTCTCTGTCACATCACCATACAACACCTGCTAAGGCTCTGGTGACCAAAGATTCCCATACAATCAGTCTGAGGGGGAGATCACCATGACATCGTTACGACAAAGATAGATGTACCTACACACATTTTTGTGTACCTATCCAATTATTCATCCATAGTTTGTTTTAGTAAGCAGGCAGTCTATAACGCAATGGCGTGTCGATAGGTTCCCATTAGAAGGACAAAACCGGGTTTTCCTCGTTTTTCTTCTACAACCAGCGAACTAATCCTTTAGAATTAGAATCAGAATATTCTACACTGTACTAGAGAAAATCATTAAAACGACAGACAGTTTTAATAAATCTTTATCGTTATTGAAGCCTACAACTGGGCGCATAACGAAGCACCATTGCGTTACAGACTCAGGCCCCTGGTGGTTTTAAGGGTCAGGGTAAAATGCACGATCGCGCACGCAAGCCAGGATTTGTGGACGGCAATTTGTTAGATTCGTAAAACACCTTATCGCCAACCCGAAGAAATAAACAACAAAGATGTACCTTATTACAAAGATTTAAAACAATCTTAAAGGACACACGCTCATATCTATAAATACAAATCATATCGCTCATATAAATTTTAATAGTTAGTGCTTTTACCGGAGTCTTATAAGAGTGTGATGCAGTGGCGTAACTAGGGTGGGGCAGGCAGGGCACGTGCCCTGGGCGCCATTTCAAGGGGGCGCAAAACCGCAACTCACAAATTCAAAATAAACTAACAATTTAAGTAGGTACTTCAAATTATGAGACGATTCAGTCATGGTATTTATTGTAAATTGTGTATGTGGCGATAGAGAAGATATATTAGGAACCTACTTGAACATGTTCTTCAAAAACTGAATCCAAAATTGTCGAAAAAATATGAGGAAAGTAGCTAACAATCGGTGGGAAATTGCATGAACTTCATGAAAAATGCACTGATTTTTAAACTTAAACTTTCGTGAGCACTGCACATTCGAGACTAGCCACGGCGTCGCGAGGGCCGTCTCGTTCTCCATGAAGAAGGTCTCCGAATGAGAACCGAAACTAGTCGGCTGCACCGACAAATTACTAGTGAGTAAAACCGTGATTTAATAGAAAAAATACACTGATGTCTAGATTTCTCCTAACCTATGTCCTTACATGTTATAAAGCCGTTTTCTGCGCGCTTTTGTTCCATTAACGAACAATAAAATTCAACGGTAAAATCGTTGATATTTCGTGAGCGCTGCACGCTGTCATCCTATTTACATACAAAAAAAAATCTCTATTATAAATTTTAAGGGTAAAATCGAAAATTTTTTGGGCGCGCCACGCCTCCGAAAAAGGCCAATTTTGGTAAATTTTCGAGGCGAGATAAATTATGATTTTTAAAGGTAAGGCCGGTGAATTTTCGGGCGCTCTGCGCGCGTTAGTCCTTTAAACGAACAATGAAGATAAAGGTAAATTCAAGAATTTTAGTGCACGCTGCGTGCGTTCGTCCTATTTATGAACTATGGTAATTTTGATCGCGTAATTTATGGGTAAAATCGGTAAAATTTCAGGCACGCTGCACGCGCGTTTGTAAATAAAATAGATCTCATCCAAGGATAGTAATTTTTTCCATATGGCGGCTTACAAAATGGGTAAAATCGGTGAATTTTCGTGGGCGCTGCGTGCAATGGGCGTTCTTTCTATTTACGAACTATGGCAAGTAATTTCGATCGCGTAATTTAAGGATAAAATTTCGTCCAAGCATAGTGATTTGCTCCATATCGCGGCTTACAAAATGGTTAAAATCGGTAAAATCTCGGGCGCGCTACGCGCGCGTTTAATACCGATTGCTTGTGAATTTTTGCGCGGTGTGCGATTTTTTTTATAATAGGCTTTTTTCGGGGTTTTTTTTTTTTAATGTTTATGAAGACGTCTCTAGATGGCGCTATTCTGGAAATGAAAATGGAGTTTAGCCAGAAAAAATGTCAAAGTCTGTCCACAGACTGTCTATTGGTCTGTGCCGAGGTTTTTTCACAGATAACTACCCCGCCGCGCGCCGCTTGCTTGCTCTTGCTCGTAATTTTTGTTTCACAAATTCACAAGTGTATCCGTCCACGGATTTTCATTAAAATAATACCTACCTATAAATTATAAGTCCTTTTGTACATCTTGTACAAGTCATGTATGGGAAGTGTTGTGTTTTGGGTCGAATGGAGAAACCAGTTTAGCCTAGGCCAAACTAGTCTAGCCCTATTTGAGTAGGGGTAATACAGATTATACTTATTTATGCTAGCCTAGTACTAACCCGCCGTAATTATCTGAACAGTAGGGGACGCATTTATAGGCCGAATTTGAAAAAGTCTACATTCATAAAGTCTTCGGTATATCCGATTTTGTCCGGTTTGAAGGACCACTCGAAAACAAAAAGAGGTAGGAAGGTATGTCAGTGTGTCGCCAACCGAACTTACTGACCTAACCTTTGTTTTAAATCTTTTTCGACTGTCCGTCACACTTCCAGGAATACCCTGTATGTTTAAAACCCTTTATGTCGGTTTTTAGAACACCTATAAAACTAAAAGGCCTGTCCCCGTAGCATGACTTTTATCGAGGCGGATTTATCCAACAAAATGGCGGTTTATCAGCATTTTTGACGTCTATAGTGGGTTATATATCGTCGAGAGCGATATATAACCCACTTTATACCTAACAATGCTGATAAACCGCCATTTTGTTGGATAAATCCGCCTCGATAAAAGTCATGCTCCCCCCGCTGGTTTCGGGGTTCTTAAGGGGTTCGAAAATTTCGTTTTTTTTGCGCTAAACCTCTTAGTTTACGAGTTATGGTAACATTCATACCTAATCGTTCGTCAATATCAGCTCGGGCTAGGCCATACTAGTTTATCCTGGAGCGTCCAATATTCTTTCTAGGCCAGACTGGATTGGCCCAGGCTAAACTGGTTTCTCCATACGAGCTTCGGCTAGACTAGTTTGGCCTAGGAAATACCGGTTTATCCATACGAGCTTCGGCTACACTAGTTTGGCCTAGGCTATACTGGTTCGTTCATACGAGCTTAGGTTAGACTGGTTTGGCCGAGGCGAAACTAGTTTATCATGAAATCGGGTTTGGCCGGCAACATAATACAACAGAAATGGTAAGAAAATAAGGATTATTAGGGGTCAGGTCCAGCGGTTGGTCAGGTGATTATTTTCCATCGCAACTTAAATACCACCCGACGCGACGGTACGCCACCCGACGCGCGCAGACTTATCTGGCGTTCTTTTTGGTTATCTGTGATCTAGTTTGACTTTTATTCTTACTAAAATACAGCGCCATCTAGAATTTTTATTATAACTAAAGGAAACTACCGCCACGTCACTGAAAAATAGGTATACGAAGGGGCGCAATTACGATGCTTGCCCTAGGCGCCATTTGCCCACGGTACGCCACTGGTGTGATGATTATAATGTAGGATTAAATTAAGTGTAATAAAAATCTCTCATACTCTCTAAGACTGTAATAAAAATATTACAGGAGGAAATTGTATCTACTCTCAAATGCAGATTTGTAAACGTTTTCAAAAGCTTGTAAGACCACCGATAAGAAACAAATCTATAAGAAACAAACCGGTTTTGAGGACTGGCAAGTGGCAACCGTGCAGTGTTGCCAACTTAGCACTTTCGGTGCTAGATTTGGCACTATTTTCGCGATGCTAGCACTGTAATTTAACATTCAGCACCTAGTACTAAATCTAGCACTATTAACAGCCATCATTCTGGTTTTTTTTGTGGTCACCTTAGAACAAAACGCAGCCACGCGAGGAGTAAACGAACGGAACGAACGTTGAAACGAATGGAACGCGCCCATTCCGGGAAATCCCCGAAACGAATTGTCTATTGTACTGTATAAGTCTCTCTTATTCTAATACTAATAGGATAATCCTTTCTTTGTCTTGCAGTGCAGTCTTGAGTTTACTGGGTGATGCGAATCGAATGTTTTTAGTTGTGAATTTGTCAATTATTGTTAATATTTAGTGTTAATTGAATGAAGAATGTCCGTGGGTCTGTTAAATCACTTGAAACTTTATGACCGTGTAGCCTAAAAATTTAGAAATACACCTGTTTTTTTTTCATTCAAATCGAGCCAGTAGTTTTAAAGTTACGACGGTTTTAGTTTCTGTCCTTTTGGAGTTTTTCGCGCGAGCGCGGCAAACTCGCGTGACGTCACAATTCCACACGCACCCGACACATACACCGTAACACTCATTCAAACGGCTGTATCTTTGGAACCGTACTAGGTAGCCAGTTGAAATTTTCAGAGATTATGTTTTATTATGGTGGATTACCCAAGAAATAATAAAAATAAAAAAATATTAAAAAATAAGAGGGGTCCCCATACAAAAAACGTTGTTTTATACTTTTTGTTCTTTAGAAAAAACGGTAAGAAATACAAGCATCAAACTTGGTATGATTATAGGACTTACTCCATAGCATAGAATTAGGACACCTAGAATCGCAATCAGTGCTTGCAAAGTGAAGCAAATAAATGCATACCAAATTGGTACGCTTTCTAAAACGGCATGTCAGTGTTCAAGGTCACTTTCTAGCGAACGGAGCTCCTGCAATTTTATTCAAAATGACGGGTTTTTGCTGTGTTTGGCTGCAGAAACAGCACGGATAAGAAAGATGAAGGCACGAGGATCACTTTACACCAGTAATAACAACGATTCCACTTTATATTATGTCGAAAAAGATCGTATTTAGATTCAAAATTTTTCTTCCGTATGACATTCAACGTGTTTTATGGGGTTGCCAGTTGGTAGAATGTCGAAAATCACAATACACAATAAAACAATTTTAGAAATATCAATCTAGAGAGCTTTGTTTTAGTTTTCCTTTAACAATGAACGACTTATGAACCGACTTCAAAAAAGGAGGAGGTTTCCAATTTGTGTAGCTTTTTTATAACAATAAATTTTTACCTTTCGGACCGATTTTGTTTTTTTTTTAACCACCGATCCAAAAAGAGGGGTGTTATAAGTATGAACGCTGTGTCTGTGTGAATGTGTGTGTGTGTCTGTGGCAGCGTAACTCTTAAGCGAGTGAACCGATTTGGATGAGATTTTTTTTTATATGAACGAAGGTTTCCTAGCAATGCTTCAGCAAAATATTTCATCAAAATCGGTTCAGCCGTTTATGAGATATTTAGGAGATATCTGCACCTAAATAAATTCCCCCGAAGGCAAAGTTGAGTAGCATTTCTCATTTCAAATTACATTTAAACATAAGTGGTACCTATATATTTTTGTAAGCCATTTTAAAACCCTTCATTTTGATTCTCCGATCGATAGGTTTAAAAAAATCAAAAATACCTTTGTTTGGGGCTAAAAATCGGCTATTTTTGTTTTTTTGATCTACCCAGTGTCACTCTTACAATCAAGATAAATCTAACGACACTACGCAAGCTAAAATCCATCAAGTGGTTTAGGCTGTAGAGCGTGCCAAAGAAATGTACATACATATGTTACCGGCCAAACCCGATTTAAGGATAAACTAGTTTCGCCTAGGCCAAACTAGTTTATCCGAACGTCGTATGGATAAACCGGTATGTCCTAGGCCAAACTAGTCTAGCCGAAGCTCTTAAGGAGAAACCAGTTTAGCCTAGGCCAATCTAGTCTGGCCTAGCAAGAATATGTAAGCTTCAGGATAAACTAGTATAGCCTAGCCCGAACTGATATTGACGAATGATTAGGTATGAATGTTACCATATCTCGTAAACTAAGAGGTTTAGCGCAAAAATAACGAAATTTTCGAACCCCTTAATAACCCCGGAACCAAGCCTTTTACTTCTATACGTGTTCTAAAAACCTACATACAGGGTGTTAAACATACAGGGTATTCCTGAAAGTGTGACAGACAGTCGAAAAATATTTAAAACAAAGGTTAGGTCAGTAGGTTTGGTTGGCGACACACTGGCATACCTCTTTTTGTTTACGAATGGTCCTTTAAACCGGACAAAACCGGACCTACCGTAGACTTTTTGAACGTAGACTTTTTCAAATTCGGCCTCTTAATGCGTCCCCTACTGTTCAGATAATTACGGCGGGTTTTTTAATTTTAAGAAAAAGTACTAGGCTAGCATAAATAAGATTCTACTTATTTATGCTAGCCTAGTACTTTTTCTTAAAATTAAAAAACCCGCCGTAATTATCTGAACAGTAGGGAGGCCGAATTTGAAAAAGTCTACGTTCAAAAAGTCTACGGTATGTCCGGTTTTGTCCGGTTTAAAGGACCATTCGTAAACAAAAAGAAGTATGACTGTCAGTGTGTCGCCAACCAAACCTACTGACCTAACCTTTGTTTTAAATCTTTTTCGACTGTCTGTCACACTTTCAGGAATACCCTGTATGTTTAACACCCTGTATGTCGGTTTTTAGAACACGTATAGAAGTAAAAGGCTTGGTTCCGGGGTTATTAAGGGGTTCGAAAATTTTGTTATTTTTGCGCTAAACCTCTTAGTTTACGAGATATGGTAACATTCATACCTAATCATTCGTCAATATCAGCTCGGACTAGGCCATACTAGTTTATCCTGAAGCTTGCATATTCTTGCTAGGCCAGACTAGATTGGCCTAGGCTAAACTGGTTTCTCCTTACGAGCTTCGGCTAGACTAGTTTGGCCTAGGACATACCGGTTTATCCATACGACGTTCGGATAAACTAGTTTTGGCCTAGGCGAAACTAGTTTATCCTTAAATCGGGTTTGGCCGGTAACACATACATACATATACTCGAAAAACATAAACCTCCTTCTAGGGCAGTCGGGTACAACCGTACAACAGATAACTTCTTTTGTTTAGATCGCAGATCCTAGATTTTAAGTTCATACGCACAAATATTGAGAAATGTTACTGTAAATAACATGGACTTCTTGTCCGCAAACATAATTTAATATGTTTATCACCTTACCAACCAGAAGGAAAGTCACAATATTGTGAAAAGCTTATTACGCTGGCAGCATTATTAGGGTGCATGTGTTGTGTAAGCGATTGTCACAGTCAGCAGCTTTACGCACACATACAAAGCGAGGCGCCTCAATTTCGGGCGGCGTTTTGAATGGACGGACTCCGTCTAGGTGTAGTAAGTCTATGGATTTGCGGTGAAACAATAGCTGTACAAACTTTGAAGTATCTATGAAGCAAAGAAAAATTAACCTTACATCATCACTATAAAGGTCAATATAGTCGCACAAGTCAGGTTTTTCTTTCTAGAAAGATATTATTCCTATAAAATAATAGTTGCGATAAAATTAACATTATGACGATTGCAATAAAAGTTAACATGACTGCATCATTAACTTTGTTTACTGAGAAAGACACTGCATTCACCAACATAAATAAATCTTAGTGTTTAAATATTTTAGCCTCTAATGCAATGGAATAAGAGTGTAGGTCACAGCAAATAAAAAGTGGTTTCTGTAATAAGCATGAAGTGACCGTATCATAGGCGTAGCGTAGCGTGATTGGTCACGATCATTTTCTACCGTTATCAGATGATTGGCGAGATTGTATACCATTCGATTGACTGTTTTCCTTTGTAACATTATAGTTTACACAATAACATTGATATGGAATGAGAAATAATATACTACTTAGTAATATACCATTTTCTTTCAATCATACACACACACAACGTACTACTTCATTCATCAAAAAGTTTGGGAAACACTGTTGGTAATCGTTTTCTTTTTTCTTTTTGACAGATATTTTTAAAAGTCTAGCCTTTACCTTTTTATTCTTTATCGCATTTTTTCTAAAGATATTATAAATAAATTGTGTGTAACAAAGAATTAATAATTTAATGTGGAAATGAAACATAGTAGGTACCTACCATAGTACATACCGTTTAGTATAACTACAATTAAATACCGCTACCCCTCAACAGATGGCGTTATGCAACGCAATTACGTTTCAGTTCCGCGTATTTATACCGTTAGAGGGCGTTCGTGCGCACTTCACGGTGTAATGTCTCTAATTAGTGGGTTGGGTATAATACGTATGACAAGTATCTACCTAATAGCGTACGAATGTTACGTGAGTATAGTAGCGAAAAAAAAAAACGAAAATGAAGTATTATTTCATTTGTAAAATATTCAAAAAGTATTTTCCGATACCGGGAATCGAACCCGAGCCTCCTGGGTGAGAGCCAGGTATCCTAGCCACTAGACCATATCGGATGAGAGGAATTGTCGAAATCATCAATTATTAGCTTGCGTGAAATTATTCACTGTACAGTCGACAGCAAGTTAACCTTGAAAGTCTCGTTTGAACAATAATAATAAACTTTGAATTGACGGATTCTAATGAGAAGAGATCAGGGTTGCCAACATAGCAACTAACAATTTGAAAGGCAGTAATGCCAACATAACACTACCATAGATTAATACACTGTATTGAGGATTTCAGACCGTTATTCCGCAATGCAAGCGCAGTTGCGCCTATCAACGCAATATACATTCATTAGGAAAAAGATACAAAACCCATGGGAATATGCAAGCCGTTATCATTGTGACAGAACGCGGTGAAATAATGGGAACCGAGTCTATGGGAAGTGAGTTTTGTAACACGAGCTTTGATAATATCATTTTAATTGTATTCAATATACCTAGGTAGCCTTTGCCCGCGACTTCGTCCGCGCAGACTTAGATAAAAGTTGCCTGTTTTTCCCCGTTATCGATGACAGTGCGGACTATTGATGTACCGTTCCCGGGAACATTGCCAATCGCTGGAAACATTGCCGGCAACATTGCCGGCAATGTTCCCCAAATGGGAATTTACTGGGAACTTTGCTCAAATCTTGAGATATTCCAATATTTGTTTGCTGAATTGTACATGATTTTGGATTCTCTATACACCAGGTAATGAATTATCAATAAAAACCCCATAACTTTGAAAACTGCCAGCCCATTGGGAATGTTTCCGGCAATGTTTCCAGTTTATTTCCGGCAATGTTTCCCATTGGGAATGTTCCCGGCAATGTTCCTGGCAATGTTTCCAGTTTATTTCCGGCAAAGTTTCCAAGCAATCTTTCTCGGGATATTTGTTGGTAAACTTTACCATTATTTATGCAAATATCGATGATCTTGTATAGTGCTGTGATGAATTTGATGATAAAGATAATGGAACAGTCGCCCGCAACGTTTTAAACAACTAAAAAGGTTACAGTTTCCCTTTATGATATGTAATAAAGTACGAAATTCTGGATTTAAACAGCTAAAACTCAAAATCCTAACCAACCACACATTACCATAATCTGCCAAGGTCGAGTCGGATTCGCGCAGCGATGGTTCCGTATCATACATGCATAACATGAACTTAGAAGAAAAAAAAAATTTTTTTTTTATTTTTCCTCATAAATCGAAAATTATACAGGTAGCATGTGTGTTCAGCCATTTTATGTCGTTTATAAGAAATGAGGGTTTCACGGTGGTATTACAGAACGCTCATTGATAACTCAGTTTAAACTCTTCCCGCAAAGTCTGAGTTTCAACATGGTTTAAACTCTTCTCACTAACAGTTTAGTAGAGTTTATTCATTAATCTTAGAGATTCCTTTATTAGGCTAATCAAATCAGTGAAAGTGATCATGATGCTCGCTCAATGAGATCTACCCGATAAAAGTATCAAAACTTTAATTGCTCATATCTCCTAAACGGCTAATGCTAGACCCATGTTCATGGTACTCTAAGAAAAGGGCTCGACGAGATCTACCCGATAAAAGTATCAAAACTGTAACTGTCCATATCTCCTAAACGGCTAATGTTAGACCCATGTTCATGGTACTCTAAGAAAAGGGCTCGACGAGATCTACCCGATAAAAGTATCAAAACTTTAACTGCCCATATCTCCTAAACGGCTAATGCTAGACCCATGTTCATGGTACTCTAAGAAATTGCTTGACGAGATCTACCCGATAAAAGTATCAAAACTTTAAGTGCCCATATCTCCTAAACAGCTAATGCTAGACCCATGTTCATGGTACTCTAATAAAAGGGCTCGACGAGATCTACCTACTTTCATCGGGTACATCTCGTCGCGCCCTTTTATTAGAGTACCATGAACATGGGTCTAGCATTAGCTGTTTAGGAGATATGGGCACTTAAAGTTTTGATACTTTTATCGGGTAGATCTCGTCAAGCCCTTTTATTAGAGTACCATGAACATGGGTCTAGCATTAGTCGTTTAGGAGATATGGTTAGTTAAAGTTTTGATACTTTTATCGGGTAGATCTCGTCGAGCCCTTTTCTTAGAGTACCATGAACATGGTTCTAGCATTAGCCGTTTAGGAGATATGGACAGTTACAGTTTTGATACTTTTATCGGGTAGATCTCGTCGAGCCCTTTTCTTAGAGTACCATGAACATGGGTCTAGCATCAGCCGTTTAGGAGATATGGACAGTTACAGTTTTGATACTTTTATCGGGTAGATCTCGTCGAGCCCATTTCTTAGAGTACCATGAACATGGGTCTAGCATTAGCCGTTTAGGAGATATGGACAGTTACAGTTTTGATACTTTTATCGGGTAGATCTCGTCAAGCCCTTTTCTTAGAGTACCATGAACATGGGTCTGGCATTAGCCGTTTAGGAGATATGGACAGTTAAAGTTTTGATACTTTTATCGGGTAGATCTCGTCGAGCCTTTTTCTTAGAGTACCCCGTCGTCTAATTCATTCATCTACCAAGTTTCATGGCTTACCTGGGGAAATCTACCTATACATCCCGAGTTCACAGTTCGGGGCGAACTACTAGTATTAATAATTTGGAATATTATAGAAACCCGCGATCAGTCAATCAATTCAGCCCACTGTTGACCATTGTCAAGGAGCATGACATCGGTAGCCAAAGGTTGAAGACAAAAAAACACACTAACTCTGAGTTTCATTGAAGATTGACTTCACTAATATATGTAAATCATATGAATAATTCACTTTTATTGGCAATAAGTAGGGATTTCATGGAATTTTTAAAGAAAATACCGATTTTATCCAGTTTCTATATACCTAGCAACACTGTAAGGAAAGACGCTTATGAATTGTCACGTGATTAACGAACGCGATATTTCAAGAATCAGCATGATTGACTTCACTAATATATGTAAATCATATGAATAACTCACTTTTATTGGCAATAAGTAGGGATTTCATGGAATTTTTAAAGAAAATGCCGATTTTATGCAGTTTCTATATGGTAACACTGTAAGGAAAGACGCTTATGCATTGTCACGTGATTAACGAACGCGATATTTCAAGAATAAGCATGTATTATAAACAAAAACACTACTGGGAATTTATGGGAACATTGGGAAACTTTCGGAAACTTTCCGGCAATGTTTCCAGTGGAAACATTGCCGGGAGTGGCAATGTTTCCAAGCGTACATCACTAGTGCGGACAAACTCGGGGGTAAAACCAGTTTATAATGTTATTTATTATAGTGTTAACTTAGGTACATATTAGAATAACACTAGGTTATCCATTCCTCATCCAAATCAGTCCAGCTGTTTCCTCCTGAACAAGTGAACACACACTTCCTCACAAACTTTTAGGTAAAGTCGCTTTCGGGAATCCCGAAAGTGAATGTAGGTATTCTCTAAAATTAAGCACCATAAAAAACCCGTTTTTAAATGGCAAAAAAATATGGTTCATTTCAATAAGGGCTATTTTCGAGTAAATAAACCGGTTCAACTTTGGGGATTTTTTTAACGAATAGACCCTCTGGTTTAGTTTAATATTTTGGCACCACACTAGGTATGTACTTACCTAATGGATTGATAGATAGATAGATAAGACGTTTATTTGCATCATATGCACACACACTCACACAACATGAATTATGAAGCAAATACACAGTAATAAAGTAAACAATAGGCACAAACAAAAGTAACTTAAACCTAAGTAAAACTATTACAGAAAAATACAAATTTGGTAGCCTTTGTGCCTGTGAGTGAGTGTGAGCCACAGTGATGCAAAAGGGCCATAGCTCAGTGCATGGTATTTGCCCGAGAGCAAAGCACTGATTTTCAGCTATTGCCCGTCGAGAGTACGTGGTCGCTACAAGCTTACATAAAAAGGATAAACAACAGTAAAAAAAAGAGATAAAGTTAAAAAAAAAAAAAAACAAAGTTAAATCAGGGTAGTGCTTACTTACTTCAGTGATACTAATACCTATGAACCTTTATGTGAACTATGATAATGATACCTAACGGATACGCTAAAATGGACGATAACAATGAAATTAAAATTAAATAGATGTTGCCGGATGAAATTACACCTTTTAAGAATTTTTAACTACCTGTACCTGGATTTACCAAACATATCCACATAGCTTCAAACCATTTTTAGCTAATGCACATTACTACGGACTCAAATGCCTTAGGAATACCCAATTTTTGTTTTTCAAGGAGGAACGACTTAAATAGGGTTTTAAATTTTAACTTATATTTGAGACTTCTTATTGGGGGAGGTATATTATTCCAGCATTTGGTCGCGCTATACCGAAAACTACCAGCAAACGCTGCAGTGTTACGTTGATGAGTCGAAAGAGGGGGGCACGTCGATCTGATATTATTACGATTACGGGGGAACTTTAATTTTGTGAATAGGTACTCAGGATTTGTAAATTTTATAATGTCAAACATTAAGCATGCCATGTGTAACTGTCTTCGTGAGTCCATATTAAGCATGGACGCGTTATTAAGGAACGGCGAGATGTGAGACCGTGGTGGTACATTGAAACAAAACCTACAACAAGCATTTTGCACCCGCTGTATAAGGCGCTGAGATTTAGCCAAAAGTCTAGGGCCGTAAACCAGATCACCGTAGTTTAGTCTAGAGAGTATCAGTGATTCACACAATGTAATACGCGCTTTCTCCGTTAGCAAATTTCGTATCTTGTAGAGAACTCTTAGCCGATAAAAACAATTTCTGACCAAATCTTCAACATGTTTCTCAAAACGTAATTTACTATCAAACATGACCCCTAGATTTTTTGACTGTATAACTCGCTCAATGGGTTGACCAAGAATAGAAATATTTGGAGATTTCGCAAGAATTTTGTCTCTCTGTGCATTTGATCCAAGAACCATATACTTAGATTTGACTGGGTTAAGAACAAGGGCGTTCCGAATCGACCAGCTAGCAATTCTGTCCAGGTCCTCATTCAACCCTTGGAGTATGTGTGATATGTTATCGGGTTCTTCAGATACGTACAATTGTACATCATCTGCATAAATGTGATATTTAGAATTCCTTATCTCTTTCACAAGATCAGCCGTATACACAATAAATAGGAGTGGACCTAGAATGGAACCTTGAGGGACGCCGCGCGTTACAGATTTAGGTTGCGATAAATCAAAGCCTCCATCACCCCTTGCTAACCTGACAGACTGTGATCGGCCACTTAGATAACTGTCAAACCACCTAATCGATTTGTGATCTAAGCCATAGAACGCCAGCTTTGATAACAGCAGCGGGACACTAATACAGTCAAAAGCACGAGAAAAATCAAGGAGCGTCAAGATTGAGCCTCGTCCGACATCTTGATCAGCTAAGATATTGTCTGTAACATCAAGCAGTGCTGTAACCGTCCCACGACCCTTGCGAAAGCCCGATTGGAGTGAAGGCAGGATGTTAATTCTCTCGATATACCTAATTAACTGAGTATAAATAGCCTTTTCTAGGACCTTTGATAAGAATGGCAGAATGCTAATAGGTCTGAGGTCTTTTAATTCTGTGGGCTGGCCGATTTTAGGCAGCGGATTTACAAGTGCTACCTTGTATTGACTGGGAACAGTGCCGGTAAGAATTGATGTGTTTATAATATCAGTGATGACCTTGAGAGAGCTCGGAAGTGTGAGTAGGATCATATCCCTACTTATGTGGTCATTCCCCATAGCATTCGATGTAATACTCATTATAAAATATTTTCTTAGGTTTGCACGAGCACTATACATAATTTAAACACAGATTTTTTTTTTAACGGATTTAACACTCGTTTTATTAACTTTTTACATTTTCCCAACGTTTCGAGACCTTTGCAGGGCTCGTGGTCGCGGTAGACTGAGGTGACAGCTGTCTTGTATGTCATTTGTTGATTGAAACTACCCTCGGTTATGAACATAATTAGATATTGACTACCCCCGTTACGGATACAAATTAAAAAGTTAAAAAGTATTTTTAATAACGTTCCTGACTACGGAGAAGAGCTCCCAGTGACGTGAGATCGTGTAGATGTGACCATGGCTCGAGGTTTCAACCGATGGAGGATCGGTTCCCAAACTGAGGGGATGTTACAACTACTATATTTGTTAAAATTCGGATATTTTTGAATTTCTATTGCCTCCCGTAGCAGACGAGGATGGTATCGGTTTTCCTTGGCCAAAATTTTAGGTTTATCAAAATGAATATAGTGGTTGGTTCCCTCGAGTGTATGTTCACAGACTACAGATGTGGTTGAGCGTTTATGTTTGACGTCCGCCATGTGTTCTTTAATCCGTGTAGAGATGTTCCGTTTCGTTTGGCCAATGTACGAGAGACCACATTCACAGTCGAGCTTGTAGATGCCTGCGTCTTGTAAAGGGATGTTGTGCTTGACAGGTCGTAGAAATTGGTTTATCTTTCTGGGTGGCTTGAAGTAAGACTTTATGGAAGCACGTTTCAAGATATTTCCAATTTTGTCAGTCACTCCTTTGACATATGGGAGTATTGCAGGGCGACGCTCAACTGTGGCCGGCTTCACACGTTGTCTGCGATGGGGGCGCGGCGCTTTCAGCATGTTGGCACGAAGTACCTGCTTAACATGTTTGACTTCCGCAGCCCGGTGGTTACCATCGCAGATGCGGTGTGCTCTCTGTAACAAGGATTTTCCCACGGTAGACAACTGACACGGGTGATGGTGAGATTGACCGTTAAGGTACCTATCAGTGTGAGTCTTTTTTCGGTAAACTGTATGACTTAAGGTCCCATTTGGATTCCTGATTATTAAAACATCTAAGAAAGCCAATGAATTGTTGGCCTCCAGCTCCATGGTGAACTGTATTTTGTTATGAATGGAGTTGAGATGATCTAGGAAGGCAGCAGTTTTACTAGTTGGAAGGATGGTGAACGTATCATCTACGTACCGTTTATAGAACCGTGGTGTGATAGGGGCTGTTCGCAGGGCTCGATCCTCGAAGTCTTCCATGAAGATATCGGCGACGACGGGGGATACAGGTGAACCCATGGCTACACCCTCCACCTGCATGTAGAACTCCCCATTCCACACCAGGTAGCCTGATGTTAGGCAGTGTTCTAGTATTTCTGCATATTCCTCTGGTAGGTCATGTTCATTTAGCTTTCTCTTGACGATTTCAATGCAGTCTTGTACTGGTATGCAGGTAAATAGAGACTGAACATCGAAACTGACCATAGATTCGTCGTCGGTTAAGCGTAGGTCTTTAACTTCATCGACAAACTGGTAGGAATCCTTGACATGGGCCTGTGTGTTACCTCTGAGTGGTGATAGCACTTGTGATATGTGTCGGGCTAGTTGGTATGTTGGCGCGTCGATTTGACTTACTATTGGACGTAGCGGGGCCCCGACTTTGTGTATCTTTGGTAAGCCATACAGTTTAGGTGGTTTTGGTGCCGATGGTATGAGTTTAGACGCATCCAGACCTAGCCAGTCAGCATGTTTACTTATCAGTTCTTTGGTTTTCCTCAAGATACGCGTGGTTGGATCTTTTATCACCTTTTTGTAAGTATGTTTGTCTGACAATAGATGTTGAATTTTGGCGTTGTAGTCCGACGTGTCCATTACTACCGTGGCGTTTCCCTTATCTGCTCGGAGGACGGTGAGGTCAGGGTTGCT